>RXON01003689.1:0-52164 GCA_009667805.1 Leptobrachium leishanense
TCCAATCTGCCATTCACCAAATCAATCCGTGAAAACAAGAAAAGCGAAACCCACTTCATCTCCGGAAATCAATAAGAAAATGTATTTCTTTTGCCAAAAAAAAAACCCACTTTTTTTTCCTTGTTTTTTTTTTTTGGGCTTTGCATTATTCTCTATGGGCATTCCACTCCGTCATTCAAGAGAAAAACATGGATAATCCCACTTAATCTTAATTTAATAACTGCCAGTGTATTAGGAGAATAGGTCTGCTTAAAATGTATGTGAAATATCAAATGCTTCAGACGCCAAGTCCCATCATTCCTCCCATTATTCTCTACGGGTGTTCCACTGTGTCCCGTTATTCTCTACGGGCGTTCCGCTGTGTCCCGTTATTCTCTACGGGCGTTCTGCTGGGTCACGTTATTCTACGGGCGTTCCGCTGTGTCCCGTTATTCTACGGGCGTTCCGCTGTGTCCCGTTATTCTCTACGGGCGTTCCGCTGTGTCCCGTTATTCTCTACGGGCGTTCCGCTGTGTCCAGTTATTCTCTACAGGCGTTCCGCTGTGTCCCGTTATTCTCTACGGGCGTTCCGCTTTGTCCCGTTATTCTCTACGGGTGTTCCGCTGTGTCCCGTTATTCTCTACGGGCGTTCCGCTGTGTCCCGTTATTCTCTACGGGCGTTCCGCTGTGTCCCGTTATTCTCTACGGGCGTTCTGCTGGTCACGTTATTCTACGGGCGTTCCGCTGTGTCCCGTTATTCTACGGGCGTTCCGCTGTGTCCCGTTATTCTCTACGGGCGTTCCGCTGTGTCCCGTTATTCTCTACGGGCGTTCCGCTGTGTCCCGTTATTCTCTACGGGCGTTTCGCTGTGTCCAGTTATTCTCTACAGGCGTTCCGCTGTGTCCCGTTATTCTCTACGGGCGTTCTGCTCTTCCCCTGTTATTCTCTACGGGCGTTCCGCTGTGTCCCGTTATTCTACGGCCGTTCTGCTGTGTCCCGTTATTCTACGGGCGTTCCGCTGTGTCCTGTTATTCTCTACGGGCGTTCCGCTGTGTCCCGTTATTCTCTACGGGCGTTCCGCTGTGTCCCGTTATTCTACGGGCGTTCCGCTGTGTCCCGTTATTCTCTATGGGCGTTCCGCTGTGTCCCGTTATTCTACGGGCGTTCCGCTGTGTCCCGTTATTCTCTACGGGCGTTCCGCTGTGTCCCGTTATTCTACGGGCGTTCCGCTGTGTCCCGTTATTCTCTACGGGCGTTCCGCTGTGTCCCGTTATTCTCTACGGGCGTTCTGCTGTGTCCCGTTATTCTCTACGGGCGTTCTGCTCTTCCCCTGTTATTCTCTACGGGCGTTCCGCTGTGTCCCGTTATTCTACGGGCGTTCCGCTGTGTCCCGTTATTCTACGGGCATTCCGCTTTGTCCCGTTATTCTACGGGCGTTCCGCTGTGTCCCGTTATTCTACGGGCGTTCCGCTGTGTCCCGTTATTCTACGGGCGTTCCGCTGTGTCCTGTTATTTTCTATGGGCGTTCCACTCTTGTGCTCACATACAAAGCTCTCCATAATCGCTCCGCTGCCTACATCTCCCTTATTAGCAGGTACATCCCGCCCGACCACTTCGCTCGACCAATGATCTGTCGCTATCAGTTCCTCGTACCCGCACCCCCAACTCCTGCCTTCAGGACTCCCGAGCTGCCCCCTTTCTATGGAACTCCCTCCCCCACAACATCAGACTCTCAATCGTTTCCAGTCCTTCAAGAAGTCTCTGAAACTTTAGAGAAGCCCATCAGCTCATTTCATGACCCCCCTCCGTTCATTTCTTACTGCATCGCCCACACGCACCCGATACTTCTGGTTCTCTATTTACCCTCAACTAGTGTGTCACCCCTCTCCTCTTAGATTGTAAGCTCTGGAGCAGGGTCCCCTCTCCTCTTAGATTGTAAGCTCTGGAGCAGGGTCCCCTCTCCTCTTAGATTGTAAACTCTGGAGCAGGGTCCCCTCTCCTCTTAGATTGTAAGCTCTGGAGCAGGGTCCCCTCTCCTCTTAGATTGTAAGCTCTGGGGCAGGGTCCCCTCTCCTCTTAGATTGTAAGCTCTGGAGCAGGGTCCCCTCTCATACTGTACTGTGTTGAACCTGTATGTATATTTGTTGTTCTGCCTTCCATTGTACAGCGCTACAGAACTTGTTAGCGCTTTATAAAAACCTGCAACTCTGTCCCATTATTCTTTATGAGCCTGGGGTCATTCTTCAAGTCTGGGGTCATTCTGCCCTCTCCCCGCTGCTCTCTGCGTGCTTACTATGTATATCTTGGTAATCTCTTATTTTAGCGTCTTTAATTCCCTATGGAAGAATCAAGTGTCTTAAATTACAGCCACTGGAAAAAAAGGCTTTCCCTGCACAACTGAGCTTACATACACCTCTATGAAGTTTTAAAAAAAAATTGTCTGAAGGGAGGGGGGGGGGGTTAATTAAATAGGACCTAGGCTGGCATCTAACAATTCTGAGCATAAAACGGTCATAATGAGCTCAGCGCATATAGGTGAACTGGCTTAGCAGTGAAGGGGTTAAAAAGCAAAAACCTGTAAAAATTAGGTATTTCTATTCTCGGGACAAAATTTTGAAACTATTTAGCCGGGGTCTTTTTTGGCAATTGTAGATTTTGGGGATTAAATTACGAACAAGTGTGTTTTTTTTTTTTTCATCATATTTAATTTTGGTTTTTTTTATATTTTTAATTATACGATATGATGGAAATAACGGTATATGTAGAAAGTCCATTTAATGGCGGGAAAAAACGGTGTATAATATGTGTGGGTTAGACCTAAACACAAACAAACATCGCAAAAATTTAAAACCAGCAGTGAGTACTTTCTGACTGACAACTGTAAAACCTCCTGGTCACAATTGTAACGTTGGGGGCTTCCAGCCCTACCTGTGTGCTTGAGGACAGCAAGTCTGATGCTGCTCGCTGACCACTGCCCGGTTTAAATGGAGACAGGCAGGGAGGTGGTTGCATGAGGTGTGGCTTGAGTGGGGGGCGTGGTCTGGTGAAGGTCTTTAAAAACCCTCAGTATAGTTTCAGAAGTTGCCAGATCGTGGTTATCCATACCTGAGCTCCTTGTACCTGTCTGCTATATTGATTTAACCTGTTATTGACCTCTGCTTGTTCTGACCATTCTGCCTTCTGTTGCCCTAGACTATTTACTTGTACTACGCTACTGCTCTGATACCGACCCGGCTATTCCATTTGACCATTCTGAACTCTGTATTCCTGATTCTGGCTCGGCTGACTCCTCTCCGTATTGTTAACCCTTTTCTGTCTAGCTAGTTTACCTGGCCAATTCTAAGGACCAGACAGATAGGGATCATTCACAGCTACACTGTTGGTAGCTTCTGGGTTTTGTGGAGTGTTGGGGGTTAAGTACTGCGTGGTGGGATCCGGGAACCGTGACAACAATAGGGTCAGAGCCGGTGCTAGACTATGTTGCGCCCTAGGCAAGACCAGCTACTTGCGCCCCCACCACCGAAAAAAATGTAACGGTTGAAATGCGGGGGGGGGGAAACACGCACACACTGTGCACACGGTCATTTGTTGTCCATCTTTCACTTTTCCTTCTGTGCCTCTTTTTTTTTGTTCTTTTGTGCCTTTCTTCTGCCTCTTTCTTTCTTCTGCCTCTGGTGGGACCAGCGCGTCGTCACCATAAGACGCCCACCTTCTGCGCTGCTTGCAGGGGTCCATGAGCCAACAATGTCGGCTTCACGAGCCGCACAATGAGGAACGGGTACAATAATGGAACTCGGGTTGGGCCCGGCTGCGCTACCCCTTGACAGCAGCACGCCCTAGGCGGTTGCCTAGTGGGAGCGCCGGCCCTGGGTGGGGTTAAACATGATGAGCACAAAACGGTGAAAATGAGCTCAGCGCACAGAGGTGGAATGGCTCAGCAGTGAAGGGGTTAATAACAGCAGACGTTTAGGATTATTTTGTGTAATAGATACATTTATAAAAAAAAGGGAATGTATTAAACATGTAATATGCAGGGCTATAGCGGGGAGTTTGTGGCGTCGGCAGAACGTGGCGTGGGAGGGTGAAACTCACAGCTTTCTTGCCGCTTTGTATAAATACTGAGATCGCAGCAGCCGCGGCACCGAGAACAAATCTGTTATGTCTCACCCATTGTACAGCGCTACAGAACCTGTTGGTGCTTTATATATACGTGTACTGTATTCTGAGGCCACCAGCCCTGTCTGTGCTACTCCTGTGTGTGGCCCCCTCCAGTCACATGGGCTGTGAGGAGGAGCATCATGGGGGAAATCATACCATGTGACTTCCCTGATCTAATCTGCTGTGAGGTCAAAGGTCCTTCCAGGAGGAGGGGGGGGGGAACAAACTGCAGCCCCTCAGTGCTGGATCCAGCCACCTCACAGCTCAGTGTCCTCCATCCCCCTCCCCCAGCATCACCACATGACCAGCCCATGCAGCCAGTCACACGAGCTGTGATGTCATCAGAGCGCGCCATTGATCTTTCTTGCTGGAAAGTGTGTGAGAAGTTGAGGATGTTATGGGAATGTCCGGCCCTGACCCCTTACTACGGGCTCCATGAGGCTGCTCACACCCCCATGTGACTGGAGAGGACACACACAGGAGTAGCACACACAGGGCTGGTGTCCTGGGAGAGGAGGCTCAGGTATGTGCGGGCGCCATGTCCCTCATTGTGACACATGGGAAGCTGGTTTCTTCTTCCTCCTGCACTAGATCTCAGCTCTTGAGAATCATCCCCTGATTTGAGTCACCGCCGCTTACACAGGGGCAGAATCTCCCAAGAGGTTCAGTGAACGGGGCGCGAAGTCACCCCATCCCTGACCAGCGCTCACAACCAACCGCCGGGGACATATATATATATACACACTGCTCAAACAAAGGGAAGACAGAAATAAGACCTGCTATATGCAAATGAATGAAATATTCTTATTACCGTATGTTTCGCTCCATAAGACGCACCTAGTTTTTAGAGGAGGAAAACAGGAAAAAAAATATTCTGAATCAAATAGTGTAATAATGGATATACTGCCCCCAGCTCCTCTCATGGATATACTGCCCCCAGCTCCTCTCATGGATATACTGCCCCAGCTCCTCTCATGGATATACTGCCCCAGCTGCTCTCATGGATATACTGCCCCAGCTCCTCTCATGGATATACTGCCCCCAGCTCCTCTCATGGATATACTGCCCCCAGCTCCTCTCATAGATAGATATACTGCCCCCAGCTCCTCTCATGGATATACTGCTCCTCTCATAGATATACTGCCCCCAGCTCCTCTCATGGATATACTGCCCCCAGCTCCTCTCATGGATATACTGCCCCCAGCTCCTCTCATGGATATACTGCCCCAGCTCCTCTCATGGATATACTGCCCCCAGCAACCGAATGCTCATGGATATACTGCCCCCAGGCCCCAACTCACCTCCTGCCGTCATGCCGCGTTTTCGGCTCCCTCTGAGCGTCCGGCGGCATGGAGTTTAGGCACTCGCCTGGGGGAGCCATGTGACCAGCCGCGATCTCGCGAGAACTCGGCTGGTGACGTGGTTCCCCCAGGCGAGCGCCGAAGCTCCATAGCTTCGGACACTCGCAGGGAGCGAACGCTGTATTTGCTCCATAAGACGCACGCACTTTCCCCCCACTTTTTTCGGGGGAAAAGTGCATCTTTTGGAGTGAAAAATACGGTAAATACTGTCTTCATTACATTGTGTGATTATTATTTTTTGTCAGCACATTCAACTAACCTTATCAATGGAAATCAAATTGATTAACCCATGGAGGTCTGGATTTGGAGTTATGCTCAAAATTAAAGTGGAAAACAACACTACAGGCTGATCCAACTTTGATGTAATGTCCTTCAAACAAGTCAAAATGAGGCTCAGTAGTTTGTGTGGCCTGTATGACCTCCCTACAACGCCTGTGCATGCTCCTGATGAGGTGGCGGATGGTCTCCTGAGGGATCTCCTCCCACACCTGGACTAAAGCATCCCCCAGCTCCTGGACAGTCTGTGGTGCAACGTGGCGTTGGTGGATGGAGCGAGACATGATGTCCCAGATGTGCTCAATTGGATTCAGGTCTGGGGAATGGGCGGGCCAGTCCATAGCATCAATGCCTTCGTCTTGCAGGAACTGCTGACACACTCCAGCCACATGAGGTCTAGCATTGTCTTGCATTAGGAGCAACCCAGGGCCAACCGCACCAGCATATGGTCTCACAAGGGGTCTGAGGATCTCCTCTCGGTACCTAATGGCAGTCAGGCGACCTCTGGCGAGCACATGGAGGGCTGTGCGGCCCCCTAAAGAAATGCCACCTCACACCATTACTGACCCACTGCCAAACCGATCATGCTGGAGGATGTTGCAGGCAGCAGAACGTTCTCCACGGTTTCTCCAGACCCTGTCATGTCTGTCACATGTGCTCAGTGTGAACCTGCTTTCATCTGTGAAGAGCACAGGGCGCCAGTGGCGAAGCTGCCACTCTTGGTGTTCTCTGGCAAATGCCAAACATCCTGCACGTTGTTGGGCTGTAAGCACAACCCCCACCTGTGGACGTCGGACCCTCATAGTCTGTTTCTGACCGTTTGAGCAGCCACATGCACATTTGTGGCCCACTGGAGGTCATTTTGCAGGGCTCTGGCAGTGCTCCTACTGTCCCTTCTTGCACAAAGGCGGTGGTAGCGGTCCTGCTGCTGGGTTGTTGCCCTCCTACGGTCTCCTCCACGTCTCCTGATGTTCTGGCCTGTCTCCTGGTAGCGCCTCCATGCTCTGGACACTGCGCTGACAGACACAGCAAACCTTCTAGCCACAGCTCGCATTGATGTGCCATCCTGGATGAGCTGCACTACCTGAGCCGCTTGTGTGGGTTGTAGACTCCGTCTCATGCTACCACTAGAGTGACAGCACCGCCAGCATTCAAAAGTGACCAAACATCAGCCAGAAAGCATAGGAACTGAGAAGTGGTCTGTGGTCACCACCTGCAGAACTACTCCTTTTATTGGGGATGTCTTGCTACCTGCATATGCTTCCCACCTCTTGTCTATTCCATTTGCACAACAGCAGCATGTGGACTTGACTGTCAGTGTTGCTTCCTAAGTGGACAGTTTGATTTCACAGACGTGTGATTGACTTGGAGTTACATTGTGTTGTTTCAGTATTTCCTGTATTTTTTTTTTGAGCAGTGTATATATGTGGTGTCTATTTGCCATAATCCGACATGAGGTCAGAATGAAACTGATCAGCATATCGCTGTGTAATTTCAGACACATTGTGCTTTTTGTGTGTGAGGACATCACGGTCAATGGCGCAACACAAGGAGCTCTATGAGGACGTCATGATGGAGGATCACCAGCCTGTTATTACACGGGGTAAGAGATGCTTTAATTCTCATAATGTTTGTGTCCAATCCCAGAGCAACGTGTCCCAATAATCCCCTGAAATGTTGGCTGTGCCGTGTAATAGACGTGTTCCTGAATGAACGTCTCACGTGTTCATGTGATTTTCCCTCCAATAGATAAATCTGTATGGGGTGAATTTCACGCTGCGGTTTCTTTATGGGATATTGGATGTGAAAATGGAAGTGAAATTCTAAGCAATAATGTGGAAAAGGATCTGAACAAGACGAGAAAAGGACGAGCTGAATCTGCAACATCCACAGAGCGAGAATCTCTGGCGTCTGAAGAAAGACACGTCCCAGAGAAAGAGATTTATCCAATCACAGAACCCCCAGAATATTCACCCCCTGATATTAAGGAGGAACCGGCCTCATGTGACGAAGGAAATCTCCCAGACAGCGACATGTATGAACCCCCAGAACATACACAGACACAATATACCTCTACTTATACCGGGGCAGAATCCGAGTCACATGGAGAAGGAGATATCTCACATCCTGACATTTCTCCCCTCCCAGAACATACACAGACTGAATATCCATCTACTGACATTAAGGAGGAATCACCCACATATGGAGAAGGAAATCTCACAGACAGGGACATGTATGAACCCCCAGAACATACACAGACTGAATATCCATCTACTGACATTAAGGAGGAATCACCCACATATGGAGAAGGAAATCTCACAGACAGCGACATGTATGAACCCCCAGAACATACACAGACTGAATATCCATCTACTGACATTAAGGAGGAATCACCCACATATGGAGAAGGAAATCCCACAGACAGCGACATGTATGAACCCCCAGAACATACACAGACTGAATATCCATCTACTGACATTAAGGAGGAATCACCCACATATGGAGAAGGAAATCTCCCAGACAGCGACATGTATGAACCCCCAGAACATACACAGACTGAATATCCATCTACTGACATTAAGGAGGAATCACCCACATATGGAGAAGGAAATCTCACAGACAGGGACATGTATGAACCCCCAGAACATACACAGACTGAATATCCATCTACTGACATTAAGGAGGAATCACCCACATATGGAGAAGGAAATCTCACAGACAGCGACATGTATGAACCCCCAGAACATACACAGACTGAATGCTCAGCTGATAATAATGGAGAATATGTAAAATCCAATCCAAACCCAGTGGAAATAAACCATAGCGAGTCCTTAATAGAATCCAGAAAGCCAGATCACAGGATATATTATACAGATCCCCTTACTCAGAATTCAGTTTATAAAGGACATTCAGCGTCTTCTTCTGAAATGGAGAAAGTCTCATATTCAGATTCTGACCATGTGATAAGTGAAACAAAAAGTAGAGAAGAACCATTTTCTATGTTTATTGGAGAGAATTCTCTAAAATTGGGCCTTACCCACCAACATGTTCACACCCCAGGGCAAGCATTCTCATGCCATGAAAGGAAGAAGCATTTTACAGACAGTAGTGCTCTTAAAAGGCATCATAGGCTTCAAACAGGGCAAAAACAGTTTATTTGTACTGAGTGTGGTAAATGGTTTTCCAGTTCCTCGCTTCTCGAGACACATAAATGTATTCATACAGGAGAAAAACCATTTAAATGTGATGAATGTGGGAAATGTTTTATCCAGTCATCCTATCTTGCGGCACATAAAATGATTCACACAGGACAAGCATTATTTAAATGTGATGAATGTGGGAAATGTTTTACGCGGCCCTCCTCTCTTGTAGCGCATAAAATGAGTCACACAGGAGAAGAACCATTTAAATGTGACGAATGTGGGAAATGTTTTTCCGATGCATCATTTTTTGCAAGACATAAAAGGAGTCACGCAGCAGAAAAACCGTTTATTTGCCCTGAGTGTGGGAAAGGTTTTGCCCAGTCCACAAACCTTACAACACATAAAAGGATTCACACAGGAGAAAGGCCATTTAAATGTGATGAATGTGGGAAATGTTTTATAGGGGCCTCACCTCTCGCACATCATAAGAACGTTCATATTGGAGAAAAACCATTTAAATGTGATGAATGTGGGAAATGCTTTACTGACGCCCCATCTCTTGCAGCACATAAAATGGTTCATACTGCAGAAAAGACATATAAATGCATTGAATGTGGGAAATGCTTTAGCGATACCTCGGCTCTTGCAGGACATATACGGATTCATACTGGAGAAAAACCCTTTATTTGCAGTGAATGTGGAAAATGTTTTACTCATGCCTCAAATCTTGCAGGGCACAAACAGATTCACACAGGTCATAAACCCTTTAAATGTGATGAATGTGGGAAATGTTTTTCTTCGACCACAAAACTAACCTTACATAAAAGGGTTCATACTGGAGAAAAACCATTTAAATGTACGGAGTGTGGAAAATGCTGTACCACCGTCACATCTCTTGCGGGACATATAAGGATTCATACTGGAGAAAAACCATTTATTTGCAATGAATGTGGGAAATGTTTTAGCAAGGCCTCATCTCTTGCAGCTCATAAAAGGATTCACACAGAAAAGCCATTTAAATGTGATGAATGTGGGAAATGTTTTAGCAAGGCCTCATCTCTTGCAGCTCATAAAATGATTCACACAGGAGAAAAGCCATTTAAATGTGATGAATGTGGGAAATGTTTTAGCAAGGCCTCATCTCTTGCAGCTCATAAAAGGATTCACACAGGAGAAAAGCCATTTAAATGTAATGAATGTGGGAAATGTTATAGTCGTGACTCATCTCTTGCCGCACATAAAGTAATGCACACAGGGGAAAAACTGTTTAAATGCAATGAATGTGGGAAATGTTTTGGCCAGCCCTCAAATCTTTCCAGACATAAAATGATTCACACCGGAGAAAAACCATTTAAATGTGATGAATGTGGGAAATGTTTTAGCCAGGTCTCGTATCTTGCAGCACATAAAATTATTCACACAGGAGAAAAACCTTTTAAATGCAATGAATGTGGGAAATGTTTTGGCCAGCCCTCAAAACTTTCCAGACATAAAATGATTCACACCGGAGAAAAAACATTTAAATGTGATGAATGTGGGAAATGTTTTAGCAAGGTCTCGTCTCTTGCAGCACATAAAATTATTCACACAGGAGAAAAACCTTTTAAATGCAATGAATGTGGGAAATGTTTTGGCCAGCCCTCAAAACTTTCCAGACATAAAATGATTCACACAGGAGAAAAACCTTTTAAATGCGATGAATGTGGGAAATGTTATAAACACGACTCATCTCTTGCAAAACATAAAATGATTCACACAGGATAAAAGCTTAATTGTTTGATTTCAGTGCTTTTAATGGGAAATGTTTTATCTGACGGGCTTTTCTGTTTGAGCGTGAGGACTCCTAAGGTGATAAGGAATATCTAGTAAATATCAAATGATATAAAGCTGGGTGCATCAAAGCAGACATATATAACACCCGCAATATTGCCCTGAGCGCTTTGTGGGGGAGTGAAGTTACTGAGATCTCCCCTAACTCCCTTCATGCTGAGCCATTCCACCCCATGTGCTGAGCTCACTTTGCACAGGATTAGAAACATGCTCAAACACTGATTGAAACGTTGGGGTACCCTTGTCTCTGGTCCTTTCAGCGCTCTGGGTGCTGCGGGGATATTGTGAGGTTTGTGTATTCTTTTGATATTGTTGTTTTGGGCATTTTTCTCTTCGCGTTCACAGCTGCTCCTAATGTTTGCTGGATTTTCTTGTGTATCCTGTATAGTTTGTAGGCATTATATAAGGTTAGGATACAAAAGCCGGTGTCCAGCGCTGATACTCTCTAAAATTTCAACTCCGCTCACGAATTTCCAGCACATTCAGAAGTTCTCCAGAAATGGAGAACTCAAGTTGAAGTAGTCCATCGAAGGTTTATTGAATAAAATCTATACAATGCACTCAAACGCGTTTCGCTATAGAGGAAGCTTTCTATAGCGAAACGCGTTTGAGTGCATTGTATAGATTTTATTCAATAAACCTTCGATGGACTACTTCAACTTGAGTTCTCCATTTCTGGAGAACTTCTGAATGTGCTGGAAATTCGTGACCGGAGTTGAAATTTTAGAGAGTATCATCGCCGGACACCGGCTTTTATATCCTGAACTTTCTACCGCAGCGAATTTGGGGATTTGACGCTGTTCTCGGTCTGTTTGGCTGCTACACCCTCTCTCCGGCCAGTATTTCATTAATACAGACTCCATTTCTTTCCTTTTTGTCGGTGTTTTTACAAGACTGTCTGCATTATTATTATTATACTTTGTATGGACATTTTTTTGTGCACCGATTATTTTTGCGTGTGTGCAGGACCATCATTAGAGACTAGCCACTTGCCGTTCATATTTTGTGGCTCATTCATTTTTTCAGTTGGTTTTCTATATACTATATATTTTTCGATATTTGTTTATTTTTTTGTCCACACTTTATTCTTTTAGCACGTATCATATTTTATATTTGAATTTATCTGTTCTTATTGCCCTAGGGCACTTTAAGATTGGACATTAATTTTCTTTAATTGGTATTTTATTTTAGTATTTCACTAGTGTTTTTGGCTCTCAGATTCTAGCACTTCTTCCATGATGTCTAGCTTCCAATAAGACCAATTAGGACCTCTGCTTGCACCTTTGAATTAATCCATTGTGGCAATTTAGTGTTTTTTTCACTACCTTTTAACCATTCACTATCTCGGTTCAGGTGTTTCTTTCTTATTACTCTGTCCGATTTTATTTAAGCACACACACTGTTTATTTATCCACCATCCACTAGTGTGGTCAGAATTTTCTGCGTAATTTTGAGCACTATTTATAACATTGTCTTTTACCTAGCTACTTTGGTTAGATACTTCATATTCACTGTTTTTTTTAATTTTATTTAGTTTTTCCTTTGTTTGACATTAGAGCCATCTAGTGGCGCCACACAGATATTACACTTTATTATATAAGGTTAGTAGGGATGCACTGTTACCGGTACTAGTATTGGTGCTGATACCAGGTATTTGTATGAGTACTTGTACCATTTCCCCCCCCCCCCGATACTTTTACTGAAACCAGATGCCAGCATTGGGCTGGCTTACGGGGTGGTAGGTGAGAGCTGGGGTCGGCTGGCAGAATACTCTGATAGTTTTCCATTAGGTTCGCGGGCTGGCAGAATGCTCTGATAGCTTTCCATCAGGTTCGCCGGCTGGTCTCGCATTAAGTTGCTGCATGTAAGATTTTGCGAGTGCACGGCCCCGGGTCTGGGAGCTGCATTATAACTTGCACATTGCAGCAGCCGCTCAACACAATGCATCCAGCCGACAAATCTGGCACAATGTTATTAGAGCCAGCAGGCCCAAGTGTGTCTGAGGTGTGTGAACAGGGTGTCTGGCTGTACCCTCCATAAATTGGACAGGCGTTTATCAAAATCCTAAAAAAAAATTGGAAAATGGTCACATGACATTAAAAGTATCGGTAATCGTACTCGGTCTTTAAGAAGTATTTGTTCATCTCTAGTATTAAACAATTCGAGACATGATTTAATGGATCGATTTATTTCCCTCATTTGTATAAGAGACTTTAATCACAGGGCAGTGTGTGCTCTGATACAAATGTTATTTTAATATTGTGTTAATAAAACTTAATTTGTTCATGCATTTGGTGTGCATTCTCTATTTTTTGTTAGGACATTTTGGAGGAAATTAAGGGAAGCCTCTGTATAGAAAAAAGCACTCAGAGGTGTGGGAACTATCCCAGCATGCAGTGCAACACGCTTTTTGGATAAACACTATTTTCTAAAGAAATAAACAATTTTAACCAAAATTGAAGAATAAGGGGCCATATTCCCTAGTTAATGCAAAAAGGCGAGAGTACAGTCAAAACGCAGCGTGCAGTGGATAATTGTTAGTGCCTACCAACTACCGAGCTTATTACAACCCTCGTGCATGTTCAGGCACACAATCAGTTTCCGAGTCAGACACGGCCCCAGGTGTTGAGGTGATTTGTGAGTATAGAGTTACTTGTTTTGTATCTTGTCATCTGTGTTAACCCATTCATCACACATCACATACAACCATCATTACACGTAAATACACATTACACATAGTTGAATATACACCTATACCAGGGCTTAAAATTTCAAGTCCCAAGCTACTAGCCAGGCCTTAAGAGTTACTCGCCACTAGTTGCCCCACCTAACCCCTTATCCTGCCCTGCCTCTGCATTTCTACTTGCCCTCATGTAATTTCCACTCGCCAAATGCGAGCAGGCGACTGGAAATTTTGATGCCTGACCTATACAGTACTACACATCACTAACATACCTGTCTTTACCTTTATTTTGCCATCATTTTATACCCACCCTTGCCCCGTGTATTTTTGTCTTTCCCTGTCACGGTTTGTCATGGAGGGTGTTGGGAGAGGAGAAGGAGTGTTGTTGGGGGAGGAGGAGGATGTGAGGTGAGATAGGGGTAGAGGAGAAGGAGTGTTGTTGGGGGGGGATGTGAGGTGAGATAGGGGTAGAGGTGTAGGAGTGAGTGCGAGAGGAGATATGAGGGCAGAGGAGTGGTGACAGGGACAGGAGTCTCCATTGGTGTCCTGAGGGGGACAGTAGTGTAGACAGGGAGGGGAGGAGTAAGGGGGATAGTAGCGACAGTGAAGAGAGTGAGGGTGCCAGGCCCATCTAGCCAAATGCACCCTCACACTCTGAGACACATGAGTCACAGGGCACCACAAGAGGACAGATCCAAGACTAGAGGTACACTCTGGAGGTGAAAGAGACACTGATGGAGACCTATATTCAGAGGGCACACCAGCTGGATGACCTGTCACTATCTGAGCATCTGCACCTTGGTTATAGTCGGAGATTGGAAATGCGGTCTTTGTGCTGGGAGGAATTGGAGGCTGCAGTCCATAAAGCACTGGTACCAAGACTGTAAAAGGTAGCTGAAGGCCAAGACCGCAAAGGAGCGGCGGAAGTTCATGAGGACTGGAAGTGGCCCCAAGGCACTATGTCTACACATGTCAGGAGGAGATGTTAAAGAGAAGAATCTCCGATGTGACTGTGCAGGTAATTTATTTATTTATTTTATTTTATTAATAAAAGGATTTTACCAGGAAGGATACATTGAGATTTCTCTCGTTTTCAAGTACGTCTTGGGTTCAAGAACATTAAAATGTTACAGTTGTTACAGAAATACAAAGTAATACAATGCAAGATATTAAAAAAACATACGGATTAACAGAAAATAAATATGTAGGAAATAGTCATTATGTTACATGTTTACAGGTGCATTCTGTATATAGTCAGTTACATGTTTTACAGGTGCATTCTGTATTGAGGTATGTCAATAGGGAGCTCGAGTGACTTTAGACTGGGGGAGGATTTGATGGCGTCTGGAAGGTTATTCCATAACTGCTGTGCTGTCAGGTTCATGCCAGGAAGGAGCCATGGCACGGTCTCTGTGTGATGTTATATTCCCAAGCGCTGGGGGTGAGCAGGCAGAAAAACACTGGAGACAGTATATGCACAACAAAGCTTGTATTGTGGGATGGTTCACAGCAAACAGTCCAGCACAGAACAGATAGTAACACAGGCAAGTGGATGGTGGGCCACGTAGTCTCTCTCTAGATCCTCTTGAGGGGAAGCAGGAGCGTTTGGTAACAGTACCTGATAGAGCTTGAGGGCTGGAAGCCACTTGAGAGTCTCTGGACCCACTGGATAGTGGGCCACGCAGTGGATCGTCCAGCAAGCAGGAACCAGGTAATGCAGACACAACAAGGATGGAATAACTGGTGTACACAGCAGAGCAGATAATACAGGAAACATACAATAACAAGAGGGAGCTCTCAGGACCTCTGACAACAGAAAGGGAAAACACAAAATGGAAGAGTGACGATGGGAGGGCGTAATCAGGTATTTATGCAGAACACACAGACTCTAGAACAGGAGTTAACCCTTAGGTGGATAAAGACAGGTATGAAGAGCTAGTGACCCAGGCTGGCCACAGCAGACTCTCAGGGCTGAGGCATGACAGGTGCTCTGTAGGAAAATGGGGACCGAGCCACTGTCTTTTTGTATTGTGGTTTTGCAAGTAAGGTGCTGGTCCTGGATCGGAGGTTATAGAATGAGAGAACTGCTGGAGGAAGCAGTCTATTCAGGTAGGGTGTCAGCTTCCCAGAAAAGCTCTTAAACAACAGGTTGGAAAGGTGAAGGGTACGTTTAGACTCCAGCGACTGACCGTTTAGCTCTTTTAACATGTCACAATGGTGGGTCATGTAGTTACATTGTAGCGCGAAGGGGCAGAATGAGTTATACAATGTAGTAAGTTTCTGAAGGTGTGTTTTGCGGGGCGGCTGCATACACTACATATCCGTAATCAATAGCCAGCATAAGCATCTGTTGTACAATTTGCTTTCTTACCGTGGGGCTCAGACAGGATTTGTTTCTGTACAGGGCACCTAGTGTGGGGTAAATTTTAGATGAGAGTTTTTCGATGTGGGGCCAAAGGATAGATTTGGGTCCAAACACATACCTAGATATTTGAGAGAAGTGACTGTGGTCAGCGTGCCATCTGATTTTGTCCCCACACATAGACAGGGATTTTGCAATTTTTGTAGTTTTGGTTTTGTTCCAAAGAGCATCGTTACAGTTTTGTCAGTATTTAGAAAAGTTTGTTGTGTTTGATCCACTTTTCTACCACTGAATTGTTCTTGCAACACGGCCTCCAGCTGCGGGAGATTTGGTTTGCTGGTATAGATTACAGTGTCGTCTGCGTACATGTGTACACTTGAGGCTTTGCAGATGTTAGGCAGATCATTTATGAATATTGTAAATAGCAGGGGGCGAGTATCGAGCCTTGCGGTACACCGCAAGTGACTGGGAGGGGGAGGGAGGAGCTGCCAGAAATGGACACATATTGCGACCGATCAGATACATATGATTGAAACCAGGTTAGCGTGCGATCACCAATACCAGAGATTTTAAGTTTTTTTAACAAGATGCCATGGTCTGTGTCAAAGGCCTTGGCAAAATCAAGGAAGATGGCTCCAGTTAGGTTTCCTTGTTCCATGCCAGCTTGGATATCATTGCAGACTTTTAAAAGGGCGGTTGTAGTTGAGTGATTTGGACGAAAGCCGGATTGATCCGTGGTTAAGTCGTTCCAATATTGATAATAATCATGTAATTGTGTGCAGATGCATTTTTCCAAAGTTTTTGACATTACAAGAAGCAATGATATCAGATGGTAGTTGGATACCAAAGTACTGTCACCACTTTTATGGATCGGTACCACTCTCGCAGTCTTCCAGAGTTTGGGTATGTATCCAGTCACCAGTGATTCATTGATTAAGGTTGCGACAGGATTTGCAATTGCCGGTGCACTGATTTTCAGCAGCATTGCTGGGATTTGATCAGGTCCAGACTGGTATTTCATTTTTTGATTACGGAGAAATTTAGTAACGACACTGACACTCACTGGTCTAAAACTGAATTCCTGTCTGATACAGGGTCTTTGCACGGTTGGAGTGGCCTGACCTGCGTGCGGCATTTCTGATTGCATGTCACTTCCTAGCTTAGCAATCAGGGTGGTGGCACATCCAACAAAATAATCATTAAAGGCATTTGCTACATCTAGGGGATGTTGCAGGGTTTGGTTGTTTACTTTGACAGCAGCCGACTGGGAGTGGACAGGGGGTGCTTGTATGTTACTTATGGTTTTCCAAAAGTTTCTAGGGTTTGATATGTTATTGTTTAGATTTTCATTGAAGTAATGGGCTTTTGCCATTTTTGTTTGTTTTGTGCATTCATTCCGGCATTTTCGGTATTCATAATGATCGTTCATGGAACCAGTAGTCTTGAAATTTGATCACAGTGATTCAATAAGCTGGTACAATAGTGTAAGATCAGCTGTAACCCAGGGGAGATGGGTCCCTCTTACTCGCACTTTACGCAGCGGGGCATGGGAATTCCAGACTTGCAGGAGCTCGGACTAGGCTTGTGCACCGATTTTTTTTTTTTTTCTTCTTTCGGTTCGATTCGATTTTTCGGAGTTTTAAACTTTTCGATTAGGCTCGTTTCGACCGATTTCTGTTTCGATTCGGTTCGGCTCGACTCGTTTTTCGTGTACATTTTTTTTCCGAATTTTGACCATTTTTTGTATTTTCGTGTCACTTAGCTCGTTTTTTGTATCGACTTTTCGTATTTTCGAAAATTTTTGTTTTTCCGGAACGTCTGTTCTCCTCGTTTCAAAGAAATAAATTTCGATTTCACACATTTCAAGTACATTCGAAAATTCCAAAAATATTTCGTTTCGGCTCGGAAAACTTTTCGGATCTGCCCTTTTCGGATCTAAAAATTTTCAGAAAATCGGCCGCATCCAAAAACACGAATCGGGAAATTTCGTGAAAATTCCGAAACCCGAAACGCACATCCCTAGCTCGGACTGAAAGTATGCAATTGCACAGTCTAGGTCTAGGATTATGTTTAGTCTGTACCATGGGAGCTGTTTGAGATCACTTAGGAAGGATTCAAGAATAAATTTCTTGAAAGACCTGGTTGAAGGTGGAGTGGAAGCCGGAGCCAGGCCATCAACCCCCAAGCATGAATATTGCTGTCATTCAGATCATTTAATGTGATGTTTTTCAAACTCCTAGCTCGTGTTTCATGCAACCTTGCGTATGCAGATGTTTGTTGGACTACATCTCACATGATGCTCAGTCACGCAATCGGTCAACAGTGCATCATCAAAAACATTTGAAGGTGCCAGCCTGCACAGAAATAATCTAGATATAATGTAAAATTGGATTTTGATGCTTTGGCTTTGTGCTTATTCACATCTTAGTCTTCCTGCTTTTTAAATTGATAGCTTTTTTTACCGCTGCTTTCTTCTGTCAGGCTTTTTGCTGTGGTGTTTTAGCTTACACTGAGTGTTTTATTCTGCCTGTTGTTTTCCTTATGCATGTGTAGCGATGTGTTAAAATTTACTGTGGCAGTATCCATTTTTGGCCACAAGATGGAGACAATCGCGATTAGAGACACTGGACATTCGAACTACATGTCCCGGCATGCTTGCGAAGAAAAAGAAGTGGGTGGGTTTTGGAGACACTGTACATCCTGCACCTCGTGGAGAACAGGCAGAGCGCGCCAGGGAGTAAAGGAGAGCGGATGCACACAGAGAAGGAGAGACCAAAAGATAGGCCGGAGCGCAGACAGAGTGGATCGGGCCTTAGGATTGGGTCACCCAGCCTTGCGGGACACAGACATCACCCTCTATACTATCCGAGTGCAGTTGAAGGAGAGAAGACCCCTCGAGTGAGGAGTACCGCGGTCGATCGAAGCGGGGAGCAGGCGGTAAGCTGGATGAGTCGCGGCTGACAGACAGAGGGCCAGACAACAGATCCGGTGGTCGGCGTCCCCAGTCAACATCGAGCGGAGAGACGTCCTGGGTCAGCAGAACCTCAAGCTTGCGCTGGATGGGTGAGAGGCCCCCAAGGCCGTATGTAAATAAGAGCGTACGCTGCTGTTTTCCTTCTGAAACCCACAGGGCCCCAACTGACTAGTCGAAGACATTCTTAAAGTAAACTCACTGGCCAGTTGAAAAGTACCCGGGTACCATATACACACGAATACACACCACTTCATGTTCTGAGACTTAACCTGTGCAGGACTCAGTTTCCTTTTCCGAGACGGGACAAGGGGGCAAAGTTAAAGTTACGTTCCGAACACCTTTTCTTTTTTTTTCCCCGCTGCGCGTTTACCGTGATACGAGAACTGTGTATTTTATTGTGTCCCGCTACGCGTTTTTTTTCTCGAATTTCGTATCGTTTAAATTTCTGCTCGGTCGGGGTTTTTTTTCCGAAAATACGAAGCCCTCGTGTTTTCGTTTCTTTTACCGCTACGCGTTTATCGTGTTACGAAAGTACTGTAAATATTCCTGCATATACCGTGTCTCAAGAGCTGCAAACCTTTTTAGTAAACCTTTTAACTTGTAAAACTTACAGCGGTGTTGGAGTATATTTATTCCCTAGTGCGGGGAGACTGACCCGTGGTTTAATTTCAGCGGCTCCTCCGGGAGTGAGCGCTACACGTGGGGGCTCGTTTCCGGGATCCAGTCTCTGGAAAAACCGCATCTAAAGGGTTAAATATGGATCCAGACACTGCTGCCGAATGGTGTGGGGAGCACAGTAGTCAGTTAGCATGTTGCATAGTCATGGATATTCCCGCAGACACTTGGGCCGAAGATCAGATTCGCCAGGCCGTGGCCACGCTAGCACCAGATCATCGGGGGTTAATCCTGGACATTAAGAAAAACCCAGATACCTCTCACACGTATGTTCTTCTGGAATGGAGAAAAGGTGTTCCAGCATGTTTTCGGGGCGCGAGCGTGAAGCTGGAAGATGAGGTGGAAGTCCAACTAATTCAGCCAAGTGCGCCACGTGGTGAATCCGCAGGTGTTCCCGCGCCCAGTCCGTTGGCCATGATCGGGCCTGAATTTATCGTGGCTATTGGAGATTTGCTGGCCAAATGTCAGAAAACAAGCCCTCCTCACACTAATTTCGGTTATCGACGGCTAAGGAACTTTACAGGAAACGTACCAACTCCGGCGGGAGAAGAAACCTTTGAGGAATGGGTGGAACAGGCGATGCAGGCACTGGATGAGTGGGACGTCCCTGAGGCCCAGAAAAAGCAAAGGATCACCGAGAGTTTAAAGGGACCTGCGTCAGAAGCAGTGAGAAACCTAAAACTGAGTAGAAAAGATTGTACTGCTTTGGATTATTTGAACGTTCTTGAAGAAGTCTTTGGGCGAACAGAAAAGGCAGCGGAACTGGTATATCAGTACGAACATACCTATCAGAAGAGAGGTGAGAGAATGATTGATTACATGAGGCGCCTGGATAAGATTTTGCACCAAATACTCCTCAAGAAAGGGGCCAAACCGGCTGACGTAGATAAGATTCGAATAAAGCAGATCCTGAGGGGCTCTCAACCGTTAGATCCGGTGATGATGCAGCTGAGAAGCAGAGCAGTTAATCAAGAGTTGAAGTACCTGGAACTGATCCGAGTTGTACGAGAGGAGGAGGCTCTGCTGGAAGAGAAATCCTTCAGACGGGGAGAAAGGGCTTATGCACAACCTGCCAGATATAACGACGGTCTGCAGCCTGAAAACGACTCGTTAGACACCTATGGATCTGACCTGGATGAACAGGAACAGTTAGCGGGTTTTAAATTCATCGAAAAGGCTGCCAAAGAATCGAACCCTTCCGAACGAAGCGAGTTGTTCAAGACTGTAAAGAAGGTACAGGAAGCTCAAACTGAACTGCAGCAAGCGCACGCTGAACTGTGCAGGGTGTTGATGAAGGTGACCGAGATGCAGGGGGAGATGCAAAAGTTCCTAACAGGTATGCAGACGACCGAAGTTGCCGTGGCGTCTGGTTCAAATCTCTTATTAGAACCTCAACAAGCAACTGTGTCTCCACTTTCGAGGAAGAGATGTTTCGGTTGTGGAGAAATGGGCCATTTCCGTGCGCAATGTAAAGGCCGGAAGCCTGAGAGGGATAAAGTTGAGTGGCTGCTGAAAGCTCTAGAGGGACTGTTATCTACTCCACCAGCGGGAAACGCCAGAGGGCACCAGTAAAGGAGCAACCTAGGTGCCCAGAAGTTGAACCTCGCTCCAAAAACCAATTTAAAACTAAGAGGGCCCAAGGCAGGGCCAACTGCTGAGCCTGTCAGGACTGAAAGAGTCACTCCCTTAGCGTCCGGGTCTGTGTCATGGGGAGGCAATGCACACCTAAAACCTACACGGGCCAGAAAAAGGGCCAGGGTACAGCAGACTGGGTCTAAACGTCCGGATACCGCCACCAAGTTTCCTGATCAACTGATAGGTCCTTCTCCTATTGTGCCAATCCAAGTGGAGGGAGTCTATACTAAAGCCCTGTTGGATTCAGGGGCCCAAGTGACCTTGATCTACCGAGATTTCTATGAGAAACACTTGAAACACATTCCTTTGCAAGAACTGAAGGATTTGGAAATCTGGGGTATCGGCACTGAGAAACTCCCCTATGACGGGTACCTGCAAGTAAGGTTGGAGATCGGATCTGAAGTCATCGGACAGTCCGGAGGCTGTGACGCCTTGGCCATTGTGTGTCCCCGACCCTCGGGTGCGAACAGAAGCTCTCTGATAGTGGGGACGAATTCGGACCTAGTGCGGCGTCTCCTGACCCCCATCGTAGTGGAAGAAGGGTCAACTCAAGGAGTGCACCCCATGTTACGACCGGTCTATCAGAGGATGGTTGAAGAACGGAAAGCACCTGCTGAGGTGGGAAGACTGTGGAGACTGGGTGGGACAGAGAAGGTTCTGCAAGCAGGAGAAGTAGCGAGCTTCCGGGTTTCAGTCAAGTTGAACGGATCGCAACCAGGTCCCTATGTGGTGCTGGGAACCGATGTCAATCATGGGAGTGAAACCGGAGTCGAAGTAATTCCTGAAATAATCTCCACCAAAGCCCTGAAGAGAACACGAGGAAGAGTCTCGGTCAGTGTGTGCAATGTGACAGATTCTCCAGTAGTCCTTAAAGCACGAATGCCTATCGGGCAAGTAGAGTCTGCTACACCCCTCTCCACCGATTTAGGAGGGGAGTGGATAAAGAGATTCCAGATGAAAGATTCTACCCTAAGGACGCCCCCATTTCACCTGAGTGGAAGAAACGTCTTCAGTCTCAAGTTCTAAAGTGGAAAGAATTATTCTCGAAAGATGAGTTCGATGTGGGCCTGGCTAAGAGTACGGAACACCGCATTCGGTTGCAAGAAGACAAGCCGTTTCGTGAAAGGTCAAGGCGAGTTCCGCTGGGAGACTTGGATGATCTGCGAGAACAGCTAAATGAGTTGCAGAGAACCAATGTGATTCAAGAGTCCAGGAGCCCATATGCATCTCCAATAGTGCTGGTCAGGAAGAAGAATGGTTCTGTCCGCTTGTGCATAGACTATCGCACCTTGAACCGAAGAACCATCCCCGACCAATATGCCACTCCTCGGATTGAAGATGCCTTACAGTGTTTGTCTGGAGCAAAGTGGTTCAGTGTACTAGACCTGCGAAGCGGATATCATCAGATACCGATGCATCCTGAAGACAAAGAGAAAACTGCGTTCATTTGTCCACTGGGGTTCTTTGAGTTCAATAGAATGCCTCAAGGTCTGACGGGAGCTCCAGCCACGTTCCAACGGTTGATGGAGAAGACAGTCGGGGATATGAATCTAATCGAAGTGTTAGTGTACCTGGATGACATAATTGTGTTCGGGAAGACTCTGGAAGAGCATGAGCAACGTTTGGAGAAGGTCTTGAAGAGGCTCCATGAAGAGGGGTTGAAATTGTCTCTGGAGAATTGCCAGTTCTGTTTACCGTCAGTCACATATCTGGGACACGTGGTCTCGGCAGAAGGTGTTTCGACAGATCCTCGAAAGTTGGAGGCCGTAGCTTCTTGGCCTAGACCTCGAAACGTCACTGAACTTAGATCTTTCTTGGGATTCTGCTCATACTATCGAAGATTTGTGGGAGGATTCGCAAAGATAGCTCAGCCGCTGAACAAACTCCTGCAGAAAGAAACCACCGAAGAAGGCTGTAAGGTCTCTGACAGAAACCCCTCCGCTCCAGGACCAAGGAAAGCTAAAGAGTCCATACAAGGTGAATGGACTAGTCAATGTGAAGGTGCGTTTGTGAAGCTGAAAGAGAGTCTAACCCGAGCTCCTGTTCTGGCCTATGCGGACCCTCATAAGCCGTATGAGTTACATGTGGATGCCAGCCGAGAAGGTCTGGGGGAGTCCTGTATCAGGAGTATGGTGGATTGCTGAGACCTGTAGCGTACGTGAGCCGGAGCCTTACGCCTTCAGAAAAGAACTACCCTACTCACAAACTGGAATTTCTAGCCTTAAAGTGGGCGGTGGTAGACAAGTTGAAAGACTATCTGTATGGAGCGGAGTTCGTGATCAAGACGGATAACAATCCTCTTACCTATATCCTCACTACTGCCAAACTGGACGCAACAGGACATCGGTGGTTGGCCGCTCTGTCAGGGTTTCGGTTCAGCCTGAAGTATCGCCCTGGGGTGAACAATCGAGATGCTGATGCTTTATCAAGAAGACCCTACACTACAGAATGGACTCAGTTAACTCCAGACGGGGTGCAAGCTTTGTGTCAAGGAACAGAACGCCGGGTCAAGGGAGGAGTTGAAGCGGAGGCCATAGGAGTCATGGCCGCGGCTGTTCCTGAGTTCTACTGTAACCCTACGCAATTGAGGGATGAAAATCTACCTACCTTTTCCAAGCAGGACCTGAAAGCGGATCAAGCTAGAGACCCTTTGATTGCATTGACCATAAAGGCCCTGACTGCAAACCAGCGAGAGATTCTGTTAACCAATTCCCCGGAGGGAGCCAGACTGGTCTACAAAGAGTGGGAGCGGTTGAAGATGTTGGATGGGGTGGTCTACCGAAGGGGCCCCTCGACCAATTCCGAAGAGATTCAACAGTTATTTCTCCCCACTAAACACAGGGAGAGTGTGTTGCGATCACTACATGATGAGCATGGACATTTGGGTGCTGAGAGAACTTTTAAATTGGTGCGAGATAGGTTTTATTGGCCTTGCATGAGGGCTGAAGTTGAGAGTTACTGCCATTCCTGTCTGAGGTGCATTCAGAGGAAAACTCTACCAACCCGAGCTGCTCCAATGAGCCATCTACAGAGTCAGGGACCCATGGATTTGGTGTGCATTGACTTCCTGTGCTTAGAGCCGGATGCTAGTGGGCAAGGGAACATTCTGATAGTGACTGATCATTTCACCCGTTATGCCCAAGCTTTTTCTACAAAAGACCAACGCGCTCCGACAGTGGCGAAGGTGCTGATGGAAAAGTTCTTTGTTCATTACGGCCTGCCAAGAAGAATACACTCTGATCAGGGAAGAGACTTTGAAAGTAGATTGGTCGGGCAATTGCTGGAGTTGTTGGGAATTCAAAAGACTCGAACTACGCCATACCACCCTCAGGGTGATGCTCAGCCTGAAAGGTTTAATCGCACGCTGCTAAATATGCTGGGGACCTTGTCTAACGTAGAGAAGCAGAGTTGGAGTCGTCACATAGCTACTCTGGTGCATGCATATAACAGTACGGAGAGTGATGCCACTGGATATTCACCGTACCGTCTTATGTTCGGAAGAGAAGCTCGACTGCCGGTTGATTTGGCATTTGGGTTATCTCTAGACCAGACGTCAGTAGCTTCTCATAGAAACTACGTGGATAGACTTCGGAAGAATCTGGCTTCTGCGTTTGAACAGGCCCGTTTGACTTCAGGTAACAGGGAGCAGAGGAACAAGAAGAACTATGATTTGAAGGTTCGAATACAAGATCTACAACCCGGTGATAGGGTTCTGTTGAAGAACTTGGGTGCTGCTGCGAGACACAAGCTGGCGGATAGATGGAGTTCTCAGGTTTACATTGTTTGCAAACAACTGCCAGGTCTGCCGGTGTATCAGATTCGCCCTGATGGAAAGGCTGGTCCCCTCAAGAATTGGCACCGAAATCACTTGTTACCTTTGAGAGAGGCTGTGAGGATACCAGTGGAAAACGAACTTCCTCCGGCGAATCCGCATGCTCCACGTGTCCCTCCTGTTACTCGGTCTCAACAGACTCGGGTTGTTGGAGAGAGCGAAAGAGACAGCGACGAAGAGAGTTTCTGTTTAGATTGGATGCGCTCACCAGAACCTGAAGAGGTCGTCCCAGTTCCTTGTCGATGGGAAAGTAATTTGAGGGCTGAAGCTCCTGAATTTCAGTGGGAATTCCCCGAGAATATGGAACTCCCTGAAACCCTTGAACTTCCGTTAAGGGTCCCGGATACTGTTGGAGACCCTGTAGCTCCTGAAGACGAACCTTACGACTACAGTTCTATGCCTTCCCTGGAGGGATCGTACTCGGAGGAAGTGTCTGCTCCAGTGGCAGACATAAGGACTGAGCCTATACCTATAGTACTTCCACCTGAAGAGGAACGGAAGGAGCCTGAACAAAAACGCTCTATTCGGCCGCCCCAGCGACTTACCTATGACTCACCAGGACATAGCACTGAAGAGGCCATCACCACTGTGCAGAGATTGCCCGAAGTGTCTGCTATGTTAGCTGAGGTAGCCCAGAACATGAGTCAGCTTGAGAAAGTGTTTCTAACCCACTGCATGTATGCTGCTGAACCTGTATATGCTGTATAAACTGTGTGCAAATTGTAAAAGGATAATGTAACTGTTGTACCTCCTTGGAGAGACCCAAGAGTTCTAGGAGGGGGAGAGTGTAGCGATGTGTTAAAATTTACTGTGGCAGTATCCATTTTTGGCCACAAGATGGAGACAATCGCGATTAGAGACACTGGACATTCGAACTACATGTCCCGGCATGCTTTGCGAAGAAACAGGAAGTGGGTGGGTTTTGGAGACACTGTACATCCTGCACCTCGTGGAGAACAGGCAGAGCGCGCCAGGGAGTAAAGGAGAGCGGATGCACACAGAGAAGGAGAGACCAAAAGATAGGCCGGAGCGCAGACAGAGTGGATCGGGCCTTAGGATTGGGTCACCCAGCCTTGCGGGACACAGACATCACCCTCTATACTATCCGAGTGCAGTTGAAGGAGAGAAGACCCCTCGAGTGAGGAGTACTGCGGTCGATCGAAGCGGGGAGCAGGCGGTAAGCTGGATGAGTCGCGGCTGACAGAGGGCCAGACAACAGATCCGGTGGTCGGCGTCCCCAGTCAACATCGAGCGGAGAGACGTCCTGGGTCAGCAGAACCTCAAGCTTGCGCTGGATGGGTGAGAGGCCCCCAAGGCCGTATGTAAATAAGAGCGTACGCTGCTGTTTTCCTTCTGAAACCCACAGGGCCCCAACTGACTAGTCGAAGACATTCTTAAAGTAAACTCACTGGCCAGTTGAAAAGTACCCGGGTACCATATACACACGAATACACACCACTTCATGTTCTGGGACTTAACCTGTGCAGGACTCAGTTTCCTTTTCCGAGACGGGACAAGGGGGCAAAGTTAAAGTTACGTTCCGAACACCTTTTCTTTTTTTTTCCCCGCTGCGCGTTTACCGTGATACGAGAACTGTGTATTTTATTGTGTCCCGCTACGCGGTTTTTTTCTCGAATTTCGTATCGTTTAAATTTCTGCTCGGTCGGGGTTTTTTTTCCGAAAATACGAAGCCCTCGTGTTTTCGTTTCTTTTACCGCTACGCGTTTATCGTGTTACGAAAGTACTGTAAATATTCCTGCATATACCGTGTCTCAAGAGCTGCAAACCTTTTTAGTAAACCTTTTAACTTGTAAAACTTACAGCGGTGTTGGAGTATATTTATTCCCTAGTGCGGGGAGACTGACCCGTGGTTTAATTTCAGCGGCTCCTCCGGGAGTGAGCGCTACACATGATTTACACTGCTGGCGGAAAGGTTGTACTCTTTGGAGCGGTAGCAGAGGCTGGACAGGAGAGAACTACAAAGGGGCTTCCGTAACATCAGCACACAGATGCGTCTGTATAGGGGAAGCTGACAGCGGTCCTGACACACCTCAATAACATAGTGGAGATCCTGGTGGAGCAGCAGCATGCAAGCCCCATAATCCCCATGCTGCCAACACGACCACCTACACCAGTCCAGAGCCGCCCAAAGCTAGAATGCTGGAATACCCATCCACAAGCCATTTTCAATGGCCTGGCTGAGGGAAGGAGGTTTCTCAACCAAAATTTTACGGTACATGGCCCCGTCCATCTGTTGCAGTGAAGTTGTCCTGTCCCCTTGGCAGTGTAGCGCTCACTCCCGGAGGAGCCGCTGAATTTAACCTCGGGTTAGTCTCTCCGCACTAGGGAATAAATATACACCAGCACTGTTGTGGATTTTATAAATTATATACTTTACTGGACTCAATAAAGCGGCATATATAATGTAAGCACGGTGTATAGAAAACAGGATTTCGTAATGCGAGAAACGCAGCGGTAAAATAAAAGTTTTACCCCTTTGTTTCTGGAGTGTAAGTCCCGTGCAGGTTATGTCCCAAAAAGGTGTGTGTGTGTGAGCTCAGGTACCCGGGTACTATATTTCAACTGGCCAGTGAATGGATTTAGTAAATCTTCGACTAGTCACGTTGGGGTCCTGTAGATTTAAGCAATACTGTAACGTGCTTCGTTAAACTTTGACTGTGGCCTGGAAGGCCTCTCACCCATCCGCCAGACCATCTGTTCCGCTGCCCGATCAAGGACGTCTCTCTGCTGGATTATACTGGGACTCTGTGCCACCGGATGCGCTTCTCCTGCTTGTCCGTTTTTTACAACAAGGTCTACGGCCTACCACCTGCACTCCCAGTGGATCATTGCAGTCTCCTTACTCGGGATCCAATCTGCTACTCTGTGCCTGTGCAAAACCTCTCAGCGCTGGATTACTAGGTCTCTGGCAAGTCACTGTATCGATCCCCAGCATCGGCAAGGCAGCGCCTGCTCTCCATCCTGGTAACAATCGCTCACAGTCTCACGTGTGTCTTACTCTGTTCACCGCTCGACTCACACTGGCTCTCCTTCCACGAGGCTGCGGATGTCCTTTCCTCCTTCCCCACCCACTTCCTGTCTCTGCCCCAAAGCATGCTGGAAAACGTAGTCCCATTGTGTCCAGTATGTTTACATTGAGCTTGTCTCCCTCTGGTGGCCAAACTGAGCAATACAGCAACAGAGTTTTAAACAGCGCTACAGCAGCAAAACAACCCCAAAGCATAAGGTTTCAACCTCCATGTTTGACGGTGGGGATGGTGTTCTTGGGGGTCATAGGCAGCATTCCTCCTCCTCCAAACACGGTGAGTTGATGCCAAAGAGCTTGATTTTGGTCTCATCTGACCCCAACACTTTCACCCAGTTCTCCTCTGAATCATTCAGATGTTCGTTGGCAAACTTCAGACGCGCCTGTACATGTGCTTTCTGGAGCAGGGGGACCTTTGCGGGCGCTACAGGATTTCAGTACTTGACGCTGCAGTTTGTTACCAATTGGCGACTGTGGTTGCAGGTGCCTTGAGATCATTGATAAGATCCTCCCATGTAGTTCTGGGCTGATTCCTCACTGTTCTCATGATCATTGAAACTCCACGAGGTGAGATCTTGCATGGAGCCCCAGACCGAGGGAGAGTGACAGTTATTTAGCGTTTCTTCATCTGCAAACAATCACACCAACTGTGGTCACCGTCTCACCAAGCTGCTTGGCGATGGTCTTGTAGCCCATTCCAGCCTTGTGTAGGTCTACAATCTTGTCCCTGATGTATTGTTGCAGCTAACACCTGGTCTGATCTCTATACTCCCTTTGTCTCTCTGCGGGCCTCAACGACCTTGGTGTGTCTACTCCTCTTTCTCCCTTCCGTGCCAGGCACAGTCTGGACTTTTCTCAGATTCTAATTATTCTTTTCTGCTAATCTAACACATTCCTAAATTTCTACGTATGCTTCATTCTAGTTTCAGCTAAAACCTGCCTAGTTATTTTCGAGTGAACCAATATTCTGAACAAGATGGCCGCCTGGCTTATGATGGCGGCCATCTTCCAGCCTATTTCCACTTCACTGACATCCTTGGACAGCTCTTTGGTCTTGGCCATGGTGGAGAGTTTTGAATTTGTTTACCTCTGTAGAGAGATGTCTTTTATACAGGTAATAAACTGTGATTAGGACGGAGCTGTCCCTTTAACCTCCCTGGTGTTACGATTCTGACATATTTTATGTCCCCGGGGGTCGTGTGAAGCGGGGAGCCCACAGCAGTGCACACATAAACCTCCCAGACACCATCAAATCTTCCCCCAGTCTTAAGTCACTCAAAAGCTCCTTACTAACATACCTCAATACAGAATGCACCTGTAAACATGTAACCTAGTGACTATATTTCCTACATATTTATTTTCTGTTAATCTGTATATTTGTGTTGTTTTTTTAATATCTTGCATTGTATTACTTTGTATTTCTGTAACTGTAACACTTCAATGTTCTTGAACCCAGGACATACTTGAAAACGAGAGAAATCTCAATGTATCCTTCCTGGTAAAATCCTTTATAAATAAATAAATAAATATCATGCACCTAATGTAGGTGTGCATAAATAAAATATGGAATATTCTGCACTCCTGATCTCTATTACACAGATTCCAGGGCTCAGTGGGTGATCAGCCGCCGCGGTGACACAGATCCTGCAGGCAGGGGATCTGCAGAGGTGTGGGCACCTTCCAATGCTATGCCAGGTTAACGCTGCCCCCTAATCAGCATTACTATAACACCAGAGCTGAGTGGGTGACCCATGCCACAGTATACAGCAGTGATATGGATCTGATCAGGAGGAGGAGGACCATCCCTCACCCCAACAGCATGTACCTGAGCTCTGAGTTCCATCCCAGCATGGGCTGCCAGGACGGACATGTTTTCCTCAACACGTATAATGTATTCATGCTGATGGGTAGTGCATGAAAAATGCCACCCCGCACCATGTATAATCCATACACTGCAGGTAAGGAATCAGAAAGGGATCCCAGGAGACCTGCCTTGATTTTCCTCCTGCAGCATACAGTTGTGTTCAAAATTATTCAACCCCCAATGCTGTAAAGGGTTTTAGGGAATTTAGTGTACATTTGTAATTGTATTCAGAATGAAATCCTACAAGGACTTTTTAAAGAACCATATGCAACTAAAATGACATCAATTGGTTTTGTAATACAGTAGTAAATGTTTCTTTTGTGAATTCTTCATTGACACAATTATTCAACCCCTTAAAGACTACCACTCTGAAGAACAGAGGTTCATTCAAGTGTTTTCAATCAGGTATTGAAAACACCTGTGGATGTCACGGAGCAGCAATAAAGCATAATAAGCACCAATTAGGCAGCTTTAAAATGACTGTGATACTCAGCTCCTTCTAGACATTTACTGGTGTGGTTACAAACATGGTGAAGTCAAGAGAATGGTCCAGGAAGACAAGAGAAGAGGTGATTACTCTTCACAGGAAGGGCAATGGCTATAAGAAGATTGCAAAGATGTTAAACATACCAAGAGAGACCATAGGAAGCATCATTCGCAAATTCAAGGCAAAGGGCACTGTTGAAACGCTACCTGGTCGTGGCAGAAAGAAGATGCTGACTTCGACTGCTGTGCGCTACCTGAAGCGTAGAGTGGAGAAAAGTCCCCGTGTGACTGCTGAGGAACTGAGAAAAGATTTGTCAGATGTGGGTACTGAAGTTTCAGCTCAGACAATACGGCGCACACTCCTTAATGAAGGCCTCCATGCCAGAACTCCCAGGCGCACCCCCTTGCTGTCTCCAAAGAACAAGAAGAGTCGACTGCAGTATGCCAAAAGTCATGTGGACAAACCACAGAAGTTTTGGGATAGTGTTCTGTGGACTGATGAAACAAAATTAGAACTGTTTGGGCCCATGGATCAACGCTATGTTTGGAGGAGGAAGAACAATGAAGAAAAGAACACCTTGCCTACTGTGAAGCATGGAGGGGGGTCAATCATGCTTTGGGGATGTTTTGCTTCTGCAGGTACAGGGAAGCTTCAGCGTGTGCAAGGTACCATGAATTCTCTTCAGTACCAGGAGATATTGGATGACAATGTGATGCAGTCCGTCACAAACCTGAGGCTTGGGAGACGTTGGACCTTTCAACAGGACAATGATCCCAAGCATACCTCCAAGTCCACTAGAGCATGGTTGCAGATTAAAGGCTGGAACATTTTGGAGTGGCCATCGCAGTCACCTGACTTAAATCCGATTGAGAACCTCTGGTGGGACTTAAAGAAAGCAGTTGCAGTGCGCAAGCCTAAGAATGTGACTGAACTGGAGGCTTTTGCCCATGACAAATGAGCGAAGATACCCATAGATCGCTGCAAGACACTTGTGTCAAGCTATGCTTCACGTTTAAAAGCTGTTATAACTGTAAAAGGATGTTGTACTAAGTACTAAGATTGAATGTCACTTGGGGGTTGAATAAAACTGATAATGATGTGAACACAGAAAAAGACATTGGTGGTTATTTTATTATAAATGTTATGTTATATTTGTCTGACCTACACGTGCCTCTTTGATTTAATTGTAAGCAAGATGAGTGAATGATCAAAATCAATGTCAAACTGGCCAAAACACTCAATTTCAGTGGGGGTTGAATAATTTTGAACACAACTGTATGAATTATACATGTTGCAGTGTAACCGGAATCTGCTAGGTTCACTCGGGACGAGGCCGGACCGGACACGAGCAAGGATTGTCTGAACAGGAGTCTCTTCAGGAAAGGCAAACTTTATTGTGATATCACAACAGATGCTCAAACAGGATTCAATCGCAAAGAATGAGCCCCGATTACACAGTGACATGAAATCTTATACCCCAAATACATAATTAGGTACATCCCAATTAGCCCACCTCCCTATGACACTCTCCCACCCCACGTAGGTTAATACCTCCCTTTTGGCTAATACAAAGACATTCCATTAAATTGGCTGTAAATTGGCAAACTTTATGTCAGTTTCAGTAAATCATGATTAGTCGCTTCTCCTATTCCGGGCTGTGCCCTCCTCCCTCTCGCCTGCAATTATTTGTTACAACTAACACCTGGTCTGATCTCTATACTCCTTTGTCTTTCTGCGGGCCCCAACGACCTTGGTGTATCTACTTCTCTTCTCTCCTCCGTGCCAGGAACAGCAGAGATCTTTCTCAGGGCTTTAATTGCTTTTTTTTCCTGCTCATTTATCACATTCCTAAGTTTCTACGTATGCCTCATTCTAGTTTCAGTTAAAAACCTGCTTAGTTATTTTCAAGTGAACCAATATTCTGAACAAGATGGTCGCCTGGCTTATAATGGCGGCCATATTCCAGCCTATTTCCACTTCATTCCCCCCTTGGCTCAAGCCTCAGGCTCTTCTCCTGAGACTTGTAGCCATTACACCTCACTATTTTTATTCTCGAGTTCCTCATACTTTGGGGGGCCTATTTTCGTCGGGAACATGCCTTGTGGGATAATCAGTGGTATCTTTTGTGTCTGTGTGGGTGTCAGTGCTCTCTTGCATAGTAGCAACATTCATAATGCATCGTCATATCACACAATCCATTCAGGGCCGCACTGATCTGTTCCAGTGCCATATCACGTATCATTTGTACCTTTCGTATCTCCCGTACTTCCAGATTCAGTAACTGAATATCCATACTAGTCTTATTCAAAATCTCATCCATCAAATTGGCATAACTGTTCATTCTTGCCATCAACTCTCTTCCCCATCCAGTCCATGCTGGAAGCCATGCCCATATTCGATCCGCTTTCTTGAATAGCTCGCTCTTCTGTCTTTCAAACACCAGTGGATACCTAGGGTGAAGTATTGTATCTGAATTAGTGTCCTCCCCCCTTACCTTCTGGATTGGGATCAATTTAGCCGAATAACACATTCCCGTTACTGTAGGTGGTACCCATGTGTAACACACTCCTTCACAGCACACCTGGTACCCTCCTTTCACTATAAATGGTGATAAATATAGTGTTCCCTTTGTTATCGCTATCGTAAGCTGTCTCAGTCATTTCATCATATCCAGTACACTCTGCCTCCCATTCGTCACATTTGCAATCACCTCCTCCTGTTCGCTTATGAGCTTTCTACATCGTATGTATAGAAAATTTGACTGCTCCTTCAGTCCTGTTCTGAATATGTAAATGTGGGATGTTCAGTTGAACTGACTTGAGTTACATAACCCACCCCCGTTATTTATCTCCTTATCTGGGCCGAATTGAAAACACCACTCTGGGGGGTCCGGCTAGCGGCGGACGGGAGCAGACGCATGTTAGAGGAGCTCCGCTGTTTACCCTATACCGGGTCACAATTACAGTGTCTGAACCGTCCGATTTTGATCTGCTGAGGGCCCCAGGACGAGTGGACTGTGTGGTGCTCACGGCGCCGCTGATTTCCGAGCGTTTTATCGCCCCCCATCTGACTTCCTGGACCTTCGGGCCTGGTGCGGCCTAGTTGCGGCGGCCATCTTGTGGAGCCTGGGGTGTTTCCTGGAGGCCATATCGGACCTGATTCCTGGCTGGAGAGACTTTACTGTCGACTGAGCATGGGGAAGAAGTTGAAAACACTTCCACAGCGCAGGTTGGTGGACACCAGACAGGCGGACATTAGAGATTCACTGAATTATAGACGCTCTGCAACAGTTATACCCCCCTCTTCCTCCTGCCCATGGGGTATGACTCCTCTGAGGAGGAAGACTGCTCCTGGCACAACGGACGGGGGCCCGATTGGCCCGCCGAGACGTCCCGGGACAAGAATCCAATGACTATGAGTGCCGCTGCACGCAAGAGAGCGCAGAAAAAGAGGAAAAAGGCCTTGGCAGCGGAGTTACCTGAGGCCACGGCTACGGAGCCCTCCGCAGGTGGCTCAGAGGCTGATACGCTAATGTCGGATGCAGAGGACCTGACACGACGGACGGACGGCCCGCAACAAGAGGGAGCCCTACAACCGCAGATATCGGAAACCCCAGGGGAGACTGGCTCTCTATTGGGTGCAGCAACGCCTCCAAGCTCTGCCGGGACCCCTGCGGCTGCCCCAGATGACATGCGCCCCACTACGATGCAGGACTATAGAAACTTCATAGCGGAGATCAAATCAATATGGCTGACCGAATTATCTAACGTGCGCTCTGAGGTAAAGGAGGTGCGCTCACAGATGGTGGCGGTTCAGGCTCAGACTGTGGAGTTGGCAGAAGAACAGACGGTATTGTCGGCACAGGTGACTGCTCTCAGGTCTCAGGTGGAGGTTTTGACACGCTCAGTGGAGGCTCTGGAGTCCCGGCACCGTCGGCGCAATGTCCGTGTCCGGGGAGTTCCCGAGTCGGTTACTCCAGCGGACTTACTCTCGTACACTAATAGTCTGGCACGCCAGGTTTTGGAGGATCCGCCTGACACCCCGGAGGTGTTTAGCACGGTTTACCGCATTCGCAAGGCTGCTGAGGCCCCACGGGATGCCCCGAGAGATGTGATCGCGGTCACAGCAGATGTGGCAGCCAAAACACGGATCATGACAGCGCCGGGGGCGCGAGCTGATGTCCTATTCGATGGAGTAACCCTGAAATTATTTCACGACCTGCCCTTCGCAACGCTGATGGCGCGCCGCAGATATCGCGAGGTGACAACTTTCCTCAGGCATAAAGGGGTCCGGTACCGCTGGGGTCCAGCCGGCTCATTAGTGGTTACCCATAACAAAATGTCGTATGTAATCTCGGACCCGGCCGAGGCCTGGCCTGTTTTACTGGGGGCAGGTTTTGCGCCGGATGGAGCGCTCGTCTCCCCGGGCTGAGAACTTAGGTGATGGGAATCTCTGACTTGTTTGCACAACACCTTTACGAGAAGCCGCCTCTTTTTCAATGCGTTCTTTTTAGTTCATGGTTTTGCATTTTGACTCACGTCTCGTTGTTTATCTGATGTCTTTTGCTGCTCGGAAAGTTATAGGAAGACCTCCTCTCTTTCTCTGTTGTTTTTAATTTTTATTTTTATATAGTTTGAGGAGCTATTTAGATGGATTCGGGGATTGTGTTGTGAGCCCCTTTGATAACCCCCCCCCTCCCTCATTGCCTGTATTGCTGTATGGGATTTTGGAAGTGTCTTATGCTCCCCTTTTCCCTTTAGGTTTCAGGCCTTTTCTCCCCCCCCCTTATGATGGCATTGCCTTTGGCGCCTGCAGATGTTTCAATACGTCTCTTTATTTATTTTTTATTTCTTATCTATATAATGCTTTACGACAGTTGATATCACAGCCCTGTGTGGCTGCTTTCTTGTTGGTCGACATGTGACCCTATTTGAAATTTCTAAATAAAGAATTAAAAAAAAAAAAAAAAAAGAAAACACCACTCTGGTTGCTACACTGGTCCTATTATGGGGTGCCCGGGACTGAATGGTTCTGGTTTTCTCCCTTGACCTATCAACTGCCTGTACTGTAACATTTTCTGATGCAAACATACTCACATTCATTGGGACAGAGGCGAATGATATATGAATTGTCTCTGGGTGCAATCTACTACACACCCAACATGTCGTTTGCCCCGACTGTTTAGCATAGTCATATTTAAATTGCACAAGTAAATGTCCTTTTAGCTGGGTTCCAGATAGCGCCTCTCATTTTTGTCTCCACATGGTACGGTTCTCCATCATCGGGTGCGTACCATTCCAGATTTTGGTGGTGCTTGTGCACTTGGGGCATACTCCACGTGATAATCCATAAATCAAATTTGCAAAATACAAAATCAGTACCACAAATGCCCCAAATATCAAAATACCTTGGGAAATTCTTTTCACAGTCACATAAACCCAATCCCTCCCCACTGGAATTTCAAAAACATAAAAACATTTCCGGCAATTTCTGCATTGATTTACCTAACAGTACAACCTGATCATTTAGTTTAGTTTCTCCCAATGCCCGAAGGTCCCCCCTTAGTCCATTAATCAGAGGGGTAGGCCATCCAAACATGAGTTCGTACGGACTTAGCTTCAATTGGGGGGTTGGCCTGCACCTAATGTGCAATAGGACTATCGGCAGCACATCCAACCAGCCTAATAGCAAATATTCTGCTTGTTCAACTTCGATTTCTTTTGTATCTTCTCCATACTCCCCCATTACTTTTACGCCGAAGAATTTCAGCATCATTTCGTATACTCTGCCGAGTTTTTGCTGAACTTCTGAGGTGTTAATCATAAAACGTGTCTCTTGAGGGTTCAGAGGAGTGGAGTAGAAATTTCAGCCTTGGGACTGAGTTGGGAAAAGTCATTGAATATAATCATAATTGAGTTCTAATAGTTCGTAGTCATTGTGCCATTTGTGCAAAACTATTTCAATAAATTCGCCTCCAGATTCAAATTTTCTCCAATTCGTAGTTTGGCATGACAGGTTGGTCCTCTTGCTTGCAGAGCAGGACTTTGGCTTGATCAGTTGTTAGCAATGGTGTTGCAGCCGCTTTTGCGGCCAGGTCAGCGCGCCTGTTGCTTCTTGGGATTTCATCATGACCTTTCTGGTGGCCACGACAGTGCATGATACTGACAGCACTTGATTTCCATACAGCTTCTAGAAGGGCTGTGATTTCAGCTGCGTACTTGATTTGTTGTCCTGAGGAAATAAATAGGCCTCTTTCTTTGTAGAGTGCACCATGTGCATGGACCGTCATGAAAGCGTACTTGGAGTCAGTGTAGATATTCACTCTTTTGCCTTCGGAGATTTGCAGAGCCCTTGTTAGAGCTGTTTTCTCAGCAAGTTGTGCAGATGTATGGCCTGGTAGAGAATTTGCTTCAATAATCTCTTCTGCTGAGACGACTGCATAGCCGGAGACTTTCTTCCCATCATCCATGTAGCTGCTACCATCAGTGAAGAACTGTAGATCGTATTTGTCTAGGGGTACGTCTTTCAAATCTGGCCTGCTACTGAACACTTCTTCCATGACTTGGAGGCATTCATGATCTGGATCCTCTTCGCAGTCAGGCAGTAAAGTAGCAGGGTTCAGGGTAGCGATGAGGTCCAAATGAACCCGTGGATTCTCACACATCATAGCTTGGTACTTCGTCATCCGGCTGTTGCTGAACCAGTAGCTTCTTTTCACATCCAGCAGGGCTTTGACAGCATGGGGCACCTTGACTTGAAGAACTTGTCCAAGGGACAGCTTGTCTTTGGGGTATTCGGCATACTGCTTCTTTTCTTTCTCTGCCCCCAGTGCACGCTTGGTACCTGTTAATTGAAAACCTAGATATTTCACAGTCTGTTTACATATTTGTGCTTTCTTTTTGAACACTCTGTAACCTGCATGGCACAGCATATGTAGCAGGGCTTTTGTGGCAGAGAGACAGTATTTTTCTATGGGAGAAACCAGTAATTAATAATAAAACAACTTTGTGTGGCTGAGCGTTGAAGGACAAGAGGTCCTGGCTGAGCGCGCATCCATTGTAGATACCTCCCACTGAAAAATAAAAAAAGGCTGGCTTGCCGGAACCAGACGGCTGCCAAAAAAAAAACGTCTTTTAAATCAAGCACCGTGTAATATTTTGTATCTCCGGGAATTAATCTTGGACTGGGCGGTACTCTTGTGTGCCCTCTTTCTGTACTGGCAACAATGGTGTGTTCCACATTGACACGCAGAATTTCAATATACCGTGGTCTTTAAATCTCTGCAAATGTGTCTGGATATTCTGCTTGGCTTTTTGTGGGATGTGATATTGTCTTAAAGCCACAGGCATTGCACCAGGTCTTAAATCAACGTACACTGGGGGAATATTTACAGCTAGTCCGGGCGGGTTTTCCTCCGCCCACACCTCAGGGATTCCAAGGGGTAGTGTGTGCGGGTCCAGGTCTGCCGGGGTTGGTGCCGAGCGCCATTCTTCTTCTCTTGGCATAATTACTGCAATTTTTTTTACAGATTGGGTGTACTGGTTGGCTGGCTGTACTGCCGTGTAAAACTGCCATTCTCAAACAGATCTAATCGAGCATGTAACCTAGTGACTATATTTCCTACATATTTTTTCTGTTAATCTGTATATTTGTGTTTTTTTTTTTTTTTTAATATCTTGCATTGTATTACTTTGTATTTCTGTAACTGTAACACTTCAATGTTCTTGAACCCAGGACATGCTTGAAAACGAGAGAAATCTCAATGTATCCTTCCTGGTAAAATCCTTTATAAATAAATAAATAAATAAATAAATATCCCCCGGGAAAAATATAATTTGGGCTTGCAATTTGCAAAAAATATCCCGCCCCAGGAGCTGGATGGGACATTCGGGCATATACATATACACATTGTATAAACAATATTCTCAGAGGTCTCTCTCCCGTAGCCAAAACAGACTCTTAATACCACATCGGAAAAAAAATAAAAAATAAACCATTCCATTGTTATAAGACCATTCCAAACATCTCATCAGTAATCATCTAAAATAATCCCATAACAATAAAATAACTATCCCATCAGAAATCAAATAAAAATATAATTTTAATTGAATTATTAATCATAATTTTGCTATATTTTAACTATATAAAACATAAAAGTATAAAACTACTTTAATTATTTCTCAAACTGCCCTTTTAATATTAATTTTCTAACCGTTTCATATATTTCCATTTAATTTGTTAAATTGTATTTTGGTAGACAATATTGTATATTATTATATACTTATTATTGTTATAATCTGTAACAATATAAAAACCAGGACTCCTTTTTTTTATTTTTATTTAATTCTAGCTCTGTGAACAAAACTAGAGTTTTTGGAATAATATCAACACAAAATATAAACATACATCCTGCACTCAACAGACTTCATACATTCTAATGTAGCACACATTAAAAATTAGCTAAACATAATAATTTTTTCTTCATTTCTTTTTATTTTGAATTCGCTGCACAGACACACAAAGGGTTACTTTCTCTATCTATCAGAGAGCAAAAAGCCGACTCCCCCCTTCCCCCTCTCCGCGCAAACAGTGTGTCAGAAAAGAGGGGGGTGTCAGGACACGGCGGCTGGTCCGTCCCTGGCACCCCCGAGGGTCGCGTCCTCCTCGCGGCTCCCCCGGGCGTCCTATGCGCGCGTGTCGCAGCCACTTCCGGGTTTGAGGTTTCCCAGCGGCATGACGTCATCACGCCTCCACCGTGGTGTCTCCTGCGCCAGGTGATCCTGTTGGCCAATCGGGAGGCAGGGCGCGTGATTTAAACCTGCTTTTTGCTTTTCTCTGCGCCCTTTCGTGGTTTTAGCTTGCTATACCCTTTGGTGCTGTATTTTGAGATTTCTATTAGACTTACTGTGTATGACCTGGCTTTTGGCAACCGACTCTGAGTATCTCCGTATCCCTCTGACCCGGCTTATGTATTTGACGTTGCATTTGGTTATTCCCTGTGTACTGTGCTGATTTACTACTCGTTATCACTTATCCCAGCCACCTCAAGGACTGGTATTCTGATTAGAGCTCTAGGTTTTTCTGATTACCTGGTTTATCATTTGACTTACGTGTAATAGCTTGACGTACACTCTCTGGTACTCTGTACTGTCCTGTTTCTGTACCAGCCACCCTAAGGACTGGTTTCTATCCTCCTTGCCTACGTCCCTGCCTTATAGGTTCACTTCTAGCTACTGCGTAACCCAGCCGAATATAAGGACTGGTATCGCATTTAGGGTTCCTACCTCCTGTTTCGTCATAAGGCTGACCGTAACTACCTCCGGTTACGTGTGTCCGCCTGACATCACGAAAGGGCCATGGACCTTGCAGGGACCGCTCAGCAACTGTCTGGTTTAGAAAGTCGTTTGGAGGATCAAGATCATCGTCTTGATCAATTCGCCCAGGCCCTCCAAACTCTGCTCAACCGTACTGACCCTACCCAGGTAGAGGTTCCCCCCGTCAAACCGCCCCCTTCCGAACCGTTTTCTGTTCCTACCTCGTATCCTAACTTGCTACCTCCGGTACATTACGGAGGTGATCCTAACGCCTGTAGAGGTTTTTTAAATCAGATCTCTATCCACTTTGAATTAACCCCGTGGTCTTACCCCACTGATCGTGCTAAGATCGCCTTTGTTATCAATCATCTTACCGATAAAGCGTTGTGTTGGGCTAACCCTCTCTGGGACACCGATAAACCTATTGTGTACAATTATCGTGAATTTATGTCAGCCTTTCGTAGAGTGTTTGATCCTCCTGGACGTAAAACCAATGCTGCCAAGTCCTTGTTGCGATTGCGTCAGGGTACGAAATCCCTGGGTGATTATGCACTAGAGTTCAGATCTTTGGCTTCAGAATTAAACTGGAATAATGAGGCTTTGGTAGCCGTGTTTTCTGAGGGGTTAAACGATGAACTTCAGGACGAGGTAGCAGCCAGAGACCTCCCAGAGGAGCTAGAGGATTTAATAACCTACCTGTCTTTCATAGATGAACATCTTCGCCATCGTAGACATACCAAGGAGAGGCCTAAAAAACCGCTTGTTAGGATGCCTTCCCGGTTTTCTGTACCTTTGCTCCCCGAGTCTCACCCTCCCGCCGAGCCTATGCAAGATAGCACCAAACTTCCGGACAGTGAGAAACAACGCCGAAGGCGTGAGGGTTTATGTCTGTATTGTGGTTTGGGGGGTCACTTACTTAAGGGTTGTCCCAAGCGCCCCCAGGGCCCACCGGGAAACTCTCATGCCTAAGTGCCTTTAGGGGACAGCTCTTGGGCACTTTTCCTTCGTCCCCAAAACTGGAAAATAGACTCCGGGTTCCGGTTACTCTGTCCTGGGAGAGTTCCCGTAACCCGGTTCATCTTTATGCCTTAGTCGACTCTGGTGCTGCCGATAATTTTATCGATTTGGGTTTTGCCCATAAACACGCTATACCCCTCGTTGAAAAGAAAACACCATTACTCGTACAAGCTATTGACGGTAGACCTCTTGAAACCCCTTTTGTCTTGTTTGAAACTCAGAACATTTCTGTTGGGATAGGATTATGTCATAAAGAGGAGATGTTTTTTCATGCCATTACTTCGCCTTCCTATCCTATCGTACTTGGTTACCCTTGGTTAACCCGTCATAACCCTGTCATTGATTGGCGAGCCCGTCAGATTGCTAAGTGGGATAACGATTGTTTACTCTCTTGCATTCAGATTCCCTTGTCCGTCAACACCCTGAACGTACCCACGTCTCCACCTCTCTCGACGATTATTCCCCCTCCATATGCTGATTTGGCTCCTGTGTTTGATAAAAAAGAGGCCGACAAATTACCCCCGCATCGTCCCTACGATTGTGCCATCGACCTTCTCCCAGGTACCATTCCTCCCAGAGGAGCAGTTTATCCATTATCTGAAAAGGAGAATAGGGTACTAGAGGAGTATATTACCGATTCCCTCCAAAAAGGGTTCATCCGCTCCTCGTCTTCCCCAGCCGGAGCAGGTTTCTTTTTTGTTCGAAAAAAGGAAGGGGATCTTAGACCCTGTATCGATTTCCGTGGTTTGAATAAAATAACCGTCAAGAACGCCTATCCCATTCCCCTCATCCCTGAGTTGTTCGATCGCCTGAAATACTCCAAAGTGTTCACTAAATTAGATCTTAGGGGAGCCTACAATTTGATACGCATTAGAGAAGGGGATGAGTGGAAGACTGCCTTCAACACTAGACTCGGCCATTATGAATATTTGGTTATGCCCTTTGGCTTATGCAACGCTCCTGCGGTTTTTCAAGCTTTCATTAATGATGTGTTAAGAGAGTATACTTCTTGTTTTGTTGTGGTCTATCTTGACGATGTCCTGATACATTCTCCTGATCTGGAAACCCATCACCAACATGTACGACTAGTCCTATCCAAGTTATTATCTAACGGTCTGTACTGTAAACTCGAGAAATGTTTATTTGATGTACAACAGGTACAATTTCTAGGTTATGTGATATCCTCCTCTGGTTTCATGATGGATTCCTCGAAATTAGATGCAATCCTTCATTGGCCTCTTCCCAAAGGTCTCAAGGCCATTCAACGATTCATCGGCTTCTCCAATTATTATAGAAGGTTTATTAAAGGGTTTTCGTCGATTATTGCACCCATTACGGCCTTGACCAAAAAGGGTACTGATACTCTGAGTTGGCCTTCCACCGCTCTGCAGGCGTTTGAGAAACTAAAGGCCGCCTTTTCCACAGCACCCATTCTTAATCACCCTGACCCTACCAAACCTTTCATATTAGAAGTGGACGCCTCAGAGTCTGGGGTGGGAGCTGTACTGTCCCAACGCACTGCGGAGGACCAACCTTTGTTACCTTGCGGGTTCTTCTCTAAAAAGTTGTTGCCCACTGAAAACCGTTATGACATCGGAGACAGGGAATTGTTGGCTATCATATTGGCTCTGAAAGAGTGGCGTCACCTGTTAGAGGGGTCCAATTGCACATTCTCTATACTAACTGACCATAAGAATCTAACTTATCTATCTGAGGCTAGGAGGTTGAACCCCAGACAAGCCCGATGGGCTCTCTTCCTTACTCGGTTCGATTTTATTATTTCCTATAGACCCGGATCAAAGAATGTTAAAGCTGACGCACTATCTAGGCAACATGAGCCCATGTCTCCTCAATCCCTAGTACCAGCTCCCATTATACCTGAGGGGAAAATCCTGGCTTCCCTGAATATTCAGATTGATTCTCCGTTTTGGAGGCTCTTACTATCCAAACAAGCTCTAGCACCTTCGTCTAGACCACCCGATAAATTATTCGTTCCTCCAGAGGAGGTCCTAGTAGCCCTAAGAATGTTTCATGAATCGAAGTTTGCCGGTCATTTTGGTATAGAAAAAACTCTATCCCAGATTAGTAGACACCTTTGGTGGCCTACACTTGCTAAAGACGTTAAAGACTTTGTTGCTACCTGTCCAGTGTGTACCTGTTCCAAACCCTCCCGTCTAAGACCCACAGGCCTCCTCCAACCACTACCTGTACCTGAACGTCCCTGGTCCCATTTAGCCATGGACTTCTTAGTGGAACTGCCTCCTTCATCTGGTCATACAGTAATTTTCGTCGTGGTTGATCGCTTTTCTAAAATGGCACATTTTATTCCATTGAAAAAACTTCCCTCCTCTATTGAGCTGGCACACGTGTTTACCAAAGAAATATTTCGACTACACGGCGTTCCTAACGTGATTGTGTCAGATCGTGGTTCCCAATTTATTTCCAAATTTTGGAGGGGTTTTTGTCAACAATTAGGAGTTCAGCTCTCCTTTTCCTCTGCATATCATCCGCAGACGAACGGATTAGCTGAAAGAACAAATCAAACACTAGAGACGTATTTAAGATGCTTTATTTCTGATACTCAGGATAATTGGGTCTCGTTGTTGCCGTGGGCGGAATCTGCATATAATAATGCCACATCCCAGTCGACTAAATATTCTCCATTCGAGATCGTTACTGGTATGCACCCCACTGTGTTTCCGTCTTCCTTTACGCATCAGAATATTCCAGCCCTGGAGGACCACCTCCGTATACTGCGTTCAATCTGGGAGAAGACCAAGTCAAATCTTGAATCCGTCTCTCTCATCCAGAAGCGTTCTGCTGACCTGAGACGCAGACCCTCACCGGTCTACCATGTAGGGGACAAAGTGTGGCTCAGTACACGACACATTAGGTTGAAGGTTCCGTCTATGAAATTCGCAACCCGATTTATTGGTCCCTACAAAATCCTTAGGTGTATTAATCCCGTATCGTACACCTTGCAATTACCCACGTCCCTTCGTATACCCAATACTTTTCATGTGTCCTTACTTAAACCTCTTTTGTGTAATCGTTTTACTCGTCCCGAAGGTCTCCCTCCTCCTCCGGTTGTGGTGGACGGGAACCCTGAATTCGAAGTTGAGTCCATTCTGGATTCCCGTCGTTCTCGGAATAGGCTGCAGTATTTGGTCCATTGGAGAGGTTATGGTCCCGCGGACCGGTCATGGGTCTCCCTCCACGATCTTCATGCCCCACGTTTGTTGGCCGATTTCCATCGTCGTTTTCCTGCCAAACCGGCTCCCATCCGCCCGGTGGGCGTTTCTCGAGTGGGGGGTGATGTCAGGACCCGGCGGCTGGTCCGTCCCTGGCACCCCCGAGGGTCGCGTCCTCCTCGCGGCTCCCCCGGGCGTCCTATGCGCGCGTGTCGCAGCCACTTCCGGGTTTGAGGTTTCCCAGCGGCATGACGTCATCACGCCTCCACCGTGGTGTCTCCTGCGCCAGGTGATCCTGTTGGCCAATCGGGAGGCAGGGCGCGTGATTTAAACCTGCTTTTTGCTTTTCTCTGCGCCCTTTCGTGGTTTTAGCTTGCTATACCCTTTGGTGCTGTATTTTGAGATTTCTATTAGACTTACTGTGTATGACCTGGCTTTTGGCAACCGACTCTGAGTATCTCCGTATCCCTCTGACCCGGCTTATGTATTTGACGTTGCATTTGGTTATTCCCTGTGTACTGTGCTGATTTACTACTCGTTATCACTTATCCCAGCCACCTCAAGGACTGGTATTCTGATTAGAGCTCTAGGTTTTTCTGATTACCTGGTTTATCATTTGACTTACGTGTAATAGCTTGACGTACACTCTCTGGTACTCTGTACTGTCCTGTTTCTATACCAGCCACCCTAAGGACTGGTTTCTATCCTCCTTGCCTACGTCCCTGCCTTATAGGTTCACTTCTAGCTACTGCGTAACCCAGCCGAATATAAGGACTGGTATCGCATTTAGGGTTCCTACCTCCTGTTTCGTCATAAGGCTGACCGTAACTACCTCCGGTTACGTGTGTCCGCCTGACAGGGGGGAGGAGACAAGTACGGAGACTCTCACTACCTCTCAGCCATTACACACTCTAAATTAATTACTTATCACACTTTACTTTTAATTGAACAGTTTGATAGATCAATTATAAACACAGACAAAAACATTCTACCATATATCATTCGATCATACAGCACACACTATTTATTAATAACATTCTCTGACTTCACACTCACGCAGAACAGATATCACATCTGAATAATCAGTCCGAATTACATACACAAGTTATACAGCACTGTAATTTTTTTTTAAAACCTTCTAGATTACCATCTGATCTATTGATCATCTCATTTTCTTCTGGCCCAGGGGGAAGTGGGGGCTCAGAGACTCCTGAAGATCATTACATAATCTACACACAAAACTTGTAAATTATCTTTATTTTACTGGTATATTAAAACACTATATATATATATATATATATGACTTATTTTCACACTCATCATTATCATCACTGTCCTCGTGGTCTACCAATTTATATATGCTCCCATCGGGCATTTCGATCTTTCCTGGTGGGACCTCTCTGTCTCTTCCACCCACTGCCCCCTCATTTTCCTCCGCAATCCCGCTCGCCGGAGCGAAGTAAGCCGGCGGAGCAGTAGCAGCCGCCCGCCTTCGCAACCGTGACACACAAAACTTCTCTAGCTGCCCCATAATATAATGGATAGAGTGGGGGCAGGGAATCAATCTCCTCTGGTTGTTCTACCAACACCGGTCTTTTCTTTTTATTATTTTCTTTATTTGGGGGTACCTGCTTCTTGTTATGTCCCACCATCATTATAAAATAACTTTTATCCTTTACACAATACCTCCATATATCTATATATGGGTACTGCTCAGGATGTCCGCATTTCCCGGTTTCTTGGGAATGCACTTTCTGTATTAGCGCCGGGTCCATTGACCCCTGCTCTGGCCAGTCTGGAACTAGCAGTGGCCACACCATTGTACACATTCCTGTTAATTTCCCTTTAGTTAACTCTACACCATAATCATGTGCTGTATATAGTGTTTCAAAATTCCGCACTATATACCCTAAGGGCGTCTCACCCTCCTTCACCTTGTTGGGTTTGCATGACCCGTTACCCATTGTTACTCTTAAGAGCAGTAACCTTTTTACAATGCAGATATTACTTTTTAGCAAGAACACTTAGAATTTACTGTCTGGTACTTCAGTCAACAATTCATATGTGTCTGACCCGCTTCCTCCGTCAGTAGCCGGACTGCAGTCGCCTGAGCCGGAAACGTACCTTGGGAGTCCACTTTCAAGTTTGCTTTCTCGCAATGCGAGTAGGCGCTCGTTCACTCACAGCAGTTTCAGCAATCAATCATAACTCATACTGTACCAGATACTTTCAGCACAAAACAATACATAAACAATTCAACTCTTTCTACTAGCCGAGGGCACACTGTCCCTCCTTTTGGCTCCTTATACCACGTTAATTGAACTCTAACTCTTGACTGCTTGTGACTATGTGCACCCCGTTCTATAACTACACTCCCATCTGCAAGTCCAATTTGCCTATGAGTAATTCTACCCACTCGGCACCACTATCTCTGCAGCTACCGCTGGCTCCAATGAGCCCTCTTCACTACACGACGTACACACTAGCACTGACTCAGGGCTCTAAGCCTGGTCACAGAAAACTCTCCGCCTTTCCTTTGTCCACGTGGTAAAGCTCTATTTACAAACACTGACTACGACTATGCAACTCCACGCAGCTCCCTTCTCCCTCACATACAGACTCTACCCTTTAGTTAACATCCGATCCCCCGGGTCCAGACACGCGCTAGCCACTTTCTGGCCCCGTGCTATATGCGGCGGGTTCGGTATGCCAACGAAACCGTGGCCACGGGTCTCCTTATCCAACTTCGGTTGGACGTTTCCCATTATACCGGTATTTCCATTAGACATACAAACATAGAAGACACTTTACCTATCGCCGCGCTGTTCGCTGTTTCCTCAGACTCAGGGGTGTCCCAGTGTTCCCGGGTTGGGGGTCCGTTTGAGACGAGATGAGGTCCACTGAACAGGAAATCCTGCTTGGCGCCTGCAGATGTCAGCTCACCTTCAATGGACGCCCAACCAGCGGGATCACTCGCACCTGCAGTCAATCGCTACAGTGTTCAGCAGTCGTTGCCATGCCGGCAAAGGGCTTGTATCCCGGCAATCGAGCCCCCAGAAATGTAACCGGAATCTGCAGGTTCACTCAAGACGAGGCCGGACCGGACACGAGCAAGGATTGTCTGAACACGAGTCTCTTCAGGAAAGGCAAACTTTATTGTGATATCACAACAGATGCTCAAACAGGATTCAATCGCAAAGAATGAGCCCAGAGTCCCTCGTGACATCCAATCTTATACCCCAAATACACAATTAGGTACATCCCAATCAGCCCACCTCCCGATGACACTCTCCCACCCCACGTGGGTTAGTACCTCCCTTAACCTAATACAAAGACATTCCATTACTTTGGCTGTAAATTGGCAAACTTTATGTTAGTTTCAGTGAATCATAATTAGTTGCTTTTCCCATCCCGGGCTGCGCCCCCCTCCCTTGCGCCTACAATCACTTGTTACAGCTAACACCTGGTCTGATCTCTATGCTCCTTTGTCTTTCAGCGGGCCTCAACGACCTTGGTAAATCTACTCCTCTTTCTGCCCTTCCATCCCAGGAACAGCCTAGACCTTTCTCAGAGCTTTAATTGCTTTTTCTGCTAATCTAAACACATTCCTAAGTTTCTACGTATATTTCATTCTAGTTTCAGCTACAAACTTGCCTAGTTATTTTCAAGTGAACCAATATTCTGAACAAGATGGTCGCCTGGCTTATAATGGCGGCCATCTTCCAGTCTATTTCCACTTCAATTTTTTCACATTTTATTAGTATCGGTGCAACCCTAGCCACGGAGAAGCCACTGGCTAACTACACATCATCTCTTGTAGAGAAAGACAGTAGCAGATGGTCCACTAGGGTTGCCAGGTCAGATATGTTTTCCTGGACACATAAAACGTATTCATGCTGATGGGCAGTGCATGAAAAATGCCACCCTGCAGCATGTATAATCCATATGCTGCAGGTAAGGAATCCCAGGTGACCTTCCTTGATTTCCTTCCTGCAACATATGAATTATACATGTTGCAGTGCAGCACTTTTTTGTGTGATCCCCCTCTGTATGAAATAATAATAGGTGTCCAGGAAAACATGGCTGATCTGGCTGCCCTATGGTCCACATATTCACAGACTACATGCCCTGGGCCTACGGCGGCCAGATCAGCCATGTTTTCCTGGACACGTATAATTTATCCAGGCTGATGGGAAGTGCAGGAAAAATGGAACCCTGCAGCAGGTATAATCCATGGCTTCAAAGTGAAATTACAGGTGACCTGCCCTGACTAGATTACAAGTTTCCCTCCGGCAGCATTTAAATTATACATACTGCAGGGCAGCACTTTTCCTGTGATCTCCATAAATGTCTAAGAAAACATGGCTGATCTGGCGACCCTACCTGCGACATTTACTCACACTGAGCGCATGGGGTTTTTGTTGCAAATGTCGCCAATGGTATCATGCGGCAAAGTTCCCCACGTATTGCGTATGTCAGCAGTGCACGGGATAAGGGATCCTGCTGCTCCTCCTTCCCAGAGACCTTTCCCTCTCTTCCTGACATTCCCAAGAGTAAAGTTATGATCCCACAGAAATTCTATTTTAGGTGCGACTGCTGTACTTGGGCAACACCCGCGGTAAGGCAAGGGTTAACTTGCAAGATCTGAGATTTGCCTGAAAAGGAGTTTAGATTTTATTCTCATTATGCCCTATGGGTCCAATCTGCCATTCACCAAATCAATCCGTGAAAACAAGAAAAGCGAAACCCACTTCATCTCCGGAAATCAATAAGAAAATGTATTTCTTTTGCCAAAAAAAAAACCCACTTTTTTTTCCTTGTTTTTTTTTTTTGGGCTTTGCATTATTCTCTATGGGCATTCCACTCCGTCATTCAAGAGAAAAACATGGATAATCCCACTTAATCTTAATTTAATAACTGCCAGTGTATTAGGAGAATAGGTCTGCTTAAAATGTATGTGAAATATCAAATGCTTCAGACGCCAAGTCCCATCATTCCTCCCATTATTCTCTACGGGTGTTCCACTGTGTCCCGTTATTCTCTACGGGCGTTCCGCTGTGTCCCGTTATTCTCTACGGGCGTTCTGCTGGGTCACGTTATTCTACGGGCGTTCCGCTGTGTCCCGTTATTCTACGGGCATTCCGCTGTGTCCCGTTATTCTCTACGGGCGTTCCGCTGTGTCCCGTTATTCTCTACGGGCGTTCCGCTGTGTCCAGTTATTCTCTACAGGCGTTCCGCTGTGTCCCGTTATTCTCTACGGGCGTTCCGCTTTGTCCCGTTATTCTCTACGGGTGTTCCGCTGTGTCCCGTTATTCTCTACGGGCGTTCCGCTGTGTCCCGTTATTCTCTACGGGCGTTCCGCTGTGTCCCGTTATTCTCTACGGGCGTTCTGCTGGGTCACGTTATTCTACGGGCGTTCCGCTGTGTCCCGTTATTCTACGGGCGTTCCGCTGTGTCCCGTTATTCTCTACGGGCGTTCCGCTGTGTCCCGTTATTCTCTACGGGCGTTCCGCTGTGTCCCGTTATTCTCTACGGGCGTTTCGCTGTGTCCAGTTATTCTCTACAGGCGTTCCGCTGTGTCCCGTTATTCTCTACGGGCGTTCTGCTCTTCCCCTGTTATTCTCTACGGGCGTTCCGCTGTGTCCCGTTATTCTACGGCCGTTCTGCTGTGTCCCGTTATTCTACGGGCGTTCCGCTGTGTCCTGTTATTCTCTACGGGCGTTCCGCTGTGTCCCGTTATTCTCTACGGGCGTTCCGCTGTGTCCCGTTATTCTACGGGCGTTCCGCTGTGTCCCGTTATTCTCTATGGGCGTTCCGCTGTGTCCCGTTATTCTACGGGCGTTCCGCTGTGTCCCGTTATTCTCTACGGGCGTTCCGCTGTGTCCCGTTATTCTACGGGCGTTCCGCTGTGTCCCGTTATTCTCTACGGGCGTTCCGCTGTGTCCCGTTATTCTCTACGGGCGTTCTGCTGTGTCCCGTTATTCTCTACGGGCGTTCTGCTCTTCCCCTGTTATTCTCTACGGGCGTTCCGCTGTGTCCCGTTATTCTACGGGCGTTCCGCTGTGTCCCGTTATTCTACGGGCATTCCGCTTTGTCCCGTTATTCTACGGGCGTTCCGCTGTGTCCCGTTATTCTACGGGCGTTCCGCTGTGTCCCGTTATTCTACGGGCGTTCCGCTGTGTCCTGTTATTTTCTATGGGCGTTCCACTCTTGTGCTCACATACAAAGCTCTCCATAATCGCTCCGCTGCCTACATCTCCCTTATTAGCAGGTACATCCCGCCCGACCACTTCGCTCGACCAATGATCTGTCGCTATCAGTTCCTCGTACCCGCACCCCCAACTCCTGCCTTCAGGACTCCCGAGCTGCCCCCTTTCTATGGAACTCCCTCCCCCACAACATCAGACTCTCAATCGTTTCCAGTCCTTCAAGAAGTCTCTGAAACTTTAGAGAAGCCCATCAGCTCATTTCATGACCCCCCTCCGTTCATTTCTTACTGCATCGCCCACACGCACCCGATACTTCTGGTTCTCTATTTACCCTCAACTAGTGTGTCACCCCTCTCCTCTTAGATTGTAAGCTCTGGAGCAGGGTCCCCTCTCCTCTTAGATTGTAAGCTCTGGAGCAGGGTCCCCTCTCCTCTTAGATTGTAAACTCTGGAGCAGGGTCCCCTCTCCTCTTAGATTGTAAGCTCTGGAGCAGGGTCCCCTCTCCTCTTAGATTGTAAGCTCTGGGGCAGGGTCCCCTCTCCTCTTAGATTGTAAGCTCTGGAGCAGGGTCCCCTCTCATACTGTACTGTGTTGAACCTGTATGTATATTTGTTGTTCTGCCTTCCATTGTACAGCGCTACAGAACTTGTTAGCGCTTTATAAAAACCTGCAACTCTGTCCCATTATTCTTTATGAGCCTGGGGTCATTCTTCAAGTCTGGGGTCATTCTGCCCTCTCCCCGCTGCTCTCTGCGTGCTTACTATGTATATCTTGGTAATCTCTTATTTTAGCGTCTTTAATTCCCTATGGAAGAATCAAGTGTCTTAAATTACAGCCACTGGAAAAAAAGGCTTTCCCTGCACAACTGAGCTTACATACACCTCTATGAAGTTTTAAAAAAAAATTGTCTGAAGGGAGGGGGGGGGGGTTAATTAAATAGGACCTAGGCTGGCATCTAACAATTCTGAGCATAAAACGGTCATAATGAGCTCAGCGCATATAGGTGAACTGGCTTAGCAGTGAAGGGGTTAAAAAGCAAAAACCTGTAAAAATTAGGTATTTCTATTCTCGGGACAAAATTTTGAAACTATTTAGCCGGGGTCTTTTTTGGCAATTGTAGATTTTGGGGATTAAATTACGAACAAGTGTGTTTTTTTTTTTTTCATCATATTTAATTTTGGTTTTTTTTATATTTTTAATTATACGATATGATGGAAATAACGGTATATGTAGAAAGTCCATTTAATGGTGGGAAAAAACGGTGTATAATATGTGTGGGTTAGACCTAAACACAAACAAACATCGCAAAAATTTAAAACCAGCAGTGAGTACTTTCTGACTGACAACTGTAAAACCTCCTGGTCACAATTGTAACGTTGGGGGCTTCCAGCCCTACCTGTGTGCTTGAGGACAGCAAGTCTGATGCTGCTCGCTGACCACTGCCCGGTTTAAATGGAGACAGGCAGGGAGGTGGTTGCATGAGGTGTGGCTTGAGTGGGGGGCGTGGTCTGGTGAAGGTCTTTAAAAACCCTCAGTATAGTTTCAGAAGTTGCCAGATCGTGGTTATCCATACCTGAGCTCCTTGTACCTGTCTGCTATATTGATTTAACCTGTTATTGACCTCTGCTTGTGTTCTGACCATTCTGCCTTCTGTTGCCCTAGACTATTTACTTGTACTACGCTACTGCTCTGATACCGACCCGGCTATTCCATTTGACCATTCTGAACTCTGTATTCCTGATTCTGGCTCGGCTGACTCCTCTCCGTATTGTTAACCCTTTTCTGTCTAGCTAGTTTACCTGGCCAATTCTAAGGACCAGACAGATAGGGATCATTCACAGCTACACTGTTGGTAGCTTCTGGGTTTTGTGGAGTGTTGGGGGTTAAGTACTGCGTGGTGGGATCCGGGAACCGTGACAACAATAGGGTCAGAGCCGGTGCTAGACTATGTTGCGCCCTAGGCAAGACCAGCTACTTGCGCCCCCACCCCGAAAAAAATGTAACGGTTGAAATGCGGGGGGGGGGGAAACACGCACACACTGTGCACACGGTCATTTGTTGTCCATCTTTCACTTTTCCTTCTGTGCCTCTTTTTTTTTGTTCTTTTGTGCCTTTCTTCTGCCTCTGG
>RXON01003690.1:0-22275 GCA_009667805.1 Leptobrachium leishanense
TAAGGTCCTGAGCCAAGATCATATGTGGTTTGCCAGACCTGATGGCAGAAAGTACAGGAGAAACCGCCGTCATCTCAGGAGGGATACCACAGGTGATCAAGACCACATAGAGCCCCAGCTGCTTGTACCTGTGCAAGGAGCGGAAACAACAATGGCAGAACATACAGACTCACAGACTGAAGTGTCAAATTTAGATGGAGACCAAGGAGCCCTAGTCCCTGTAAATTCTACAGAATCTCAAGCAGATAACAACAAGAGCTGGAAGGAGTGACACGCCTTCCTGAAAGACTGAAAGATTATGTCATGGGATAATTGTATTTTGCATTCTTAACACCTGTTTATAGTTTTTGTTTATTGTTCAGTAATGTTGCTTGTTTAAAGGGAGGATTGGAATTAGTTGGGGAGATGTGGTGTACTGTCACTTTAAGAAAGGACACTCTGGAACTGTTTACGGAGAACTCTATGATCGGCGGCCATTTTAGGTCCTGTTGTCAGTTATTCAGTTAGTGTTGTATTGGATCTGAGCTGAAGAAAGAGCTGCTCTATGAACACGTCACAAACTGGTGATTGCTCCTGTTAATATGCACACAGAAAACACTACACTAAGAGGAGAGTGGACCCTGCTCCAGAGCTTACAATCTAAGAGGAGAGGGGACCCTGCTCCAGATCTTACAATCTAAGAGGAGAGGGGACCCTGCTCCAGATCATACAATCTAAGAGGAGAGGGGACCCTGCTCTAGAGCTTACAATCTAAGAGGAGAGGGGACCCTGCTCCAGAGTTTACAATCTAAGAGGAGAGGGGACCCTGCTCCAGAGTTTACAATATAAGAGGAGAGGGGACCCTGCTCCAGAGTTTACAATCTAAGAGGAGAGGGGACCCTGCTCCAGAGCTTACAATCTGAGAGGGGACCCTGCATCAGAGCTAACAATGTAAGAGGAGAGGGGACCCTGCTCCAGAGTTTACAATCCAAGAGGAGAGGGGACCCTGCATCAGAGTTTACAATCTAAGAGGAGAGGGGACCCTGCTCCAGAGTTTACAGTCTAAGAGGAGAGGGGACCCTGCTCCAGAGCTTACAATCTAAGAGGAGAGGGGACCCTGCTCCAGAGTTTACAATCTAATAGGAGAGAGTTCCCTGCTCAAGAGCTTACAATCTAAGAGGAGAGGGGACCCTGCCCCAGAGATTACAATCTAAGAGGAGAGGGGACCCTGCCCCAGAGCTTACAAACTAAGAGGAGATGGGGCCCTGCTCAAGAGCTTACAATCTAAGAGGAGAGGGGACCCTGCTCCAGAGCTTACAATCTAAGAGGAGAGGGGACACTGCTCCAGATCTTACAATCTAAGAGGAGAGGGGACCCTTCTCTAGAGCTTACAATCTAAGAGGAGAGGGGACCCTGCTCCAGATTTTACAATCTAAGAGGAGAGGGGACCCTGCTCTAGAGCTTACAATCTAAGAGGAGAGGGGACCTGCTCCAGAGCTTACAATCTAAGAGGAGAGGGGACCCTGCTCCAGAGCTTACAATATAAGAGGAGAGGGGACCCTGCTCCAGAGCTTACAATCTAAGAGTAGAGGGGACCCTGCTACAGAGCTTACAATCTAAGAGGAGAGGGGACCCTGCTCCAGAGCTTACAATCTAAGAGGAGAGGGGACCCTGCTCTAGAGCTTACAATCTAAGAGGAGAGGGGACCCTGCTCCAGAGTTTACAATCTAAGAGGAGAGGGGACCCTGCTCCAGAGCTTACAATCTAAGAGGAGAGGGGACCCTGCCCCAGAGTTTACAATCTAAGAGGAGAGGGGACCCTGCTCTAGAGCTTACAATCTAAGAGGAGAGGGGACCCTGCTCCGGAGTTTACAATCTGAGAGGGGACCCTGCATCAGAGTTTACAATGTAAGAGGAGAGGGGACCCTGCTCCAGAGTTTACAATCCAAGAGGAGAGGGGACCCTGCTCCAGAGTTTACAATCTAAGAGGAGAGGGGACCCTGCTCTAGAGCCTACAATCTAAGAGTAGAGGGGACCCTGCTACAGAGTTTACAATCTAAGAGGAGAGGGGACCCTGCTCCAGAGCTTACAATCTAAGAGGAGAGGGGACCCTGCATCAGAGCTTACAATCTAAGAGGAGAGGGGACCCTGCTCCAGAGCTTACAATCTAAGAGGAGAGGGGACCCTGCTCCAGAGCTTACAATCTAAGAGGAGAGGGGACCCTGCCCCAGAGCTTACAATCTAAGAGGAGAGGGGACCCTGCTCAAGAGCTTACAATCTAAGAGGAGAGGGGACCCTGCTCCAGAGCTTACAATGTAAGAAGAGAAAGGACCTTGCTGCAGAGTTTACAATCTAAGAGGAGAAAGGACCCTGCTCCAGAGTTTACAATCTAAGAGGAGACCCTGCTCCAGAGTTTACAATCTAAGAGGAGAGGGGACCCTGCTCAAGAGCTTACAATCTAAGAGGAGAGGAGACCCTGCTCCAGAGCTTACAATCTAAGAGGAGAGGGGACCCTGCTCCAGAGTTTACAATCTAATAGGAGAGAGGACCCTGCTCAAGAGTTTACAATCTAAGAGGAGAGGGGACCCTGCCCCAGAGAGTACAATCTAAGAGGAGAGGGGGCCCTGCCCCAGAGCTTACAAACTAAGAGGAGATGGGCCCTGCTCAAGAGCTTACAATCTAAGAGGAGAGGGGACCCTGCTCCAGAGTTTACAATCTAAGAGGAGAAAGACCCTGCTCCAGAGTTTACAATCTAAGAGGAGAGGGGACCCTGCTCTAGAGCTTACAATCTAAGAGGAGAGGGGACCCTGCTACAGAGCGTACAATCTAAGAGGAGAGGGGACCCTGCTCCAGAGCTTACAATCTAAGAGGAGAGGGGACCCTGCTCAAGAGCTTACAATCTAAGAGGAGAGGGGACCCTGCTGTGAAGCTTACAATCTAAGAGGAGAGGGGACCCTGCTCCAGAGCTTACAATCTAAGAGGAGAGGGGACCCTGCTCAAGAGCTTACAATCTAAGAGGAGAAGGGACCCTGCTGTAGAGCTTACAATCTAAGAGGAGAGGGGACCCTGCTCCAGAGCTTACAATCTAAGAGGAGAGGGGACCCTGCTCCAGATCTTACAATCTAAGAGGAGAGGGGACCCTGCTCTGGAGCTTACAATCTAAGAGGAGAGGGGACCCTGCCCCAGAGCTTACAATCTAAGAGGATAGGGGACCCTGCTCTAGAGCTTACAATCTAAGAGGAGAGGGGACCCTGCTCCAGAGCTTACAATCTGAGAGGGGACCCTGCATCAGAGCTTACAATGTAAGAGGAGAGGGGACCCTGCTCCAGAGTTTACAATGCAAGAGGAGAGGGGACCCTGCTCCAGAGCTTACAATCTGAGAGGGGACCCTGCATCAGAGCTTACAATGTAAGAGGAGAGGGGACCCTGCTCCAGAGCTTACAATCTGAGAGGGGACCCTGCATCAGAGCTTACAATGTAAGAGGAGAGGGGACCCTGCTCCAGAGTTTGCAATCCAAGAGGAGAGGGGACCCTGCATCAGAGCTTACAATGTAAGAGGAGAGGGGACCCTGCATCAGAGCTTACAATCTAAGAGGAGAGGGGACCCTGCTCCAGAGCTTACAATCTAAGAGGAGAGGGGACCCTGCTCCAGAGCTTACAATCTAAGAGGAGAGGGGACCCTGCCCCAGAGCTTACAATCTAAGAGGAGAGGGGACCCTGCTCAAGAGCTTACAATCTAAGAGGAGAGGGGACCCTGCTCCAGAGCTTACAATGTAAGAAGAGAAAGGACCTTGCTGCAGAGTTTACAATCTAAGAGGAGAAAGGACCCTGCTCCAGAGTTCACAATCTAAGAGGAGACCCTGCTCCAGAGCTTACAATCTAAGAGGAGTGGGGACCCTGCTCAAGAGCTTACAATCTAAGAAGAGAGGAGACCCTGCTCCAGAGCTTACAATCTAAGAGGAGAGGGGACCCTGCTCAAGAGTTTACAATCTAAGAGGAGAGGGGACCCTGCCCCAGAGCTTACAAACTAAGAGGAGATGGGCCCTGCTCAAGAGCTTACAATCTAAGAGGAGAGGGGACCCTGCTCCAGAGTTTACAATCTAAGAGGAGAAAGGACCCTGCTCCAGAGTTCACAATCTAAGAGGAGACCCTGCTCCAGAGCTTACAATCTAAGAGGAGTGGGGACCCTGCTCAAGAGCTTACAATCTAAGAAGAGAGGAGACCCTGCTCCAGAGCTTACAATCTAAGAGGAGAGGGGACCCTGCTCAAGAGTTTACAATCTAAGAGGAGAGGGGACCCTGCCCCAGAGCTTACAAACTAAGAGGAGATGGGCCCTGCTCAAGAGCTTACAATCTAAGAGGAGAAAGGACCCTGCTCCAGAGTTTACAATCTAAGAGGAGAGGGGACCCTGCTCTAGAGCTTACAATCTAAGAGGAGAGGGGACCCTGCTACAGAGCTTACAATCTAAGAGGAGAGGGGACCCTGCTCCAGAACTTACAATCTAACAGGAGAGGGGACCCTGCTCCAGAGCTTACAATGTAAGAGGAGAGGGGACCCTGCTCCAGAGCTTACAATCTAAGAGGAGAGGGGACCCTGTCCAAGAGCTTACAATCTAAGAGGAGAGGGTTGAGGAGATGTGTGTGTGTGTATGCAGGGAAGGTGAGTGCGTATAAATATATGTATATATATGTGTGTGTGTGTGGGAAGGGGGGCTGATGTGTGTATATATATATTTGGAGTGGGGAGCCTGGTGTGTGTGTCAGTATCTGTGTGTGGGGGGGTCATGGTTTGTGTATACAGAGATGGCCTTAAAAAACACTTACTTTAGTGCCTTGATCCTGGGTGTGTGACTAGTGCGGTGTATTGAATGGCGTTAAGAGACTAGAAAATGTAACACTTCTTCTATTAGTCTTGCATCATGTTTCGCAGCCTCTGTATTACTATGCTTTATTTTATGACTGTCCCCTTCATGACATTGTCAAAAGGGCAGAATATGGATGCCATTAAAAATTTTCATCCAACCTGGAAAAATTTCTGTGGACGCCCATGTACAAGACCCCATGAGTTTGTAACTTTAAGCTTAGAATTCTGATTCATGTGTTTAGAATTATTACTAGAACACTTTGCGCATGAACAATGATAATCGAGTGCGCTCTGAATGCAGAAACAGTCTTGTTTTTCAACTCACAGCACAGAAAGTACTTGCTATGTAAATTTGGTTTTATCATACACCCGGATGGTATGTTTTTAGAAGACTGTTCAGGATATTATGGTAGCAGCTCTGGAGGATTATGTTATTAGGCTTCGAAATAAATCCTGAAACCAAGCTGCTTCACCATTTCACTATACCGAAGTCGAGTTAACTCGATTATTTTATTGTAATAGATTGAAGAGTTATCATCAGCATATCCTTTTAAAGCAGGATTTTTTTTCACTGTGAAACCTCATTCTTGTCCCTTTGTAATACGATATATTGTAATACACCAGCGCCACCCAATGATGAGAAAACAAACAAAAAAAAATTCGCTAGCACTTAAAGGAACTGCACACCATCATGCAGTGACAGTTTTCAAGGAGTGAAAAATTAGATTGGTTGGGTAGAGTGCAGCGCTTCAATAGGGTTGAATAATTTACCTTTTATTATTATTCTTTATTTATAAAGCGCCAGCATATTCCGCAGCGCTGTACAATAAGCACAGTATAGACAGGGTTACAATACATTGAACAACATTTGACAAACAGTACAGGAGGAGATGAGGGCCCTATTCCCGTAGGAACTCACAATCTAGGAGGGTGGGGTTGGAAACAGGAGGAGAGGACTGTAAGGTGAGAGTGATTGATGGTTGTGTCAGTGAGTTGGGTGGTAGGCTTCCCTAAATAGGAACGTTTTAAGGGAGCGTTTGAAGGAAGAGAAGTTAGGGGAAAGTCTGACAGTACGAGGGAGAGCGTTCCAGAGAGTGGGGCTGCGCGTGAGAAATCCTGCAGTCTATCATGGGAAGAGGTGATGCGGGGAGAAGCTAGGCACAGGTCACTGTTTGACCTTAGGGAGCGGGCTGGGGTGTATTTGGTGATTAGTGAGGACAGGTAGTGGGGCGCTGAGTTAGTGAGGGTTTTGTAGGTAAGGATAAGGATTTTGAACTTAATTCTGCAGTGGATGGGGAGCCAGTGAAGGGACTCGCAGAGGGGAGCGGCAGAGACAGAGCGGCGGGTGAGGTGAATTAGCCTGGCAGAGGCGTTCAGGATGGATTGTAGGGGGGAGAGGCGGTACAGAGGGAGGCCAGATAAGAGATTATTGCAATAGTCGAGTCGGGAGATTACCAGGGCGTGTATGAGTTGTTTTGTGGTGACAGCGGTAAGAAATGGCCGAATTCTGGAAATATTATGCAGTTGGTATCGGCAGGAGGAGGAAAGAGACTTGATGTGGGGATGAAGGAAAGAGCAGAGTCCAGTGTAACTCCAAGACAGCGAACTTGTTTGATGGGGAAATGGTGATACCTCCACCGTGATAGAGAAGTCAGGAGGTGGGGAGGCATTGGAGGGAGGAATAAGTAGGAGTTCAGTCTTTGACATGTTGATCTTTAGGTGGTGGGAGGCCATCCAGGAGGATGTTGTTGTCAATCAACATAGACTAATTTTTTTCTACAAAATAAGAATATTTTTTTTTAGTGTACTACATAAAATTTTCTTATAAAAATAAATGCAACAAACTCACAAACGTGGAGCCACCCTGGCTCAAGAATGAAGGTAGATGGACTATTTGTCGGCCATCCTCAGCCCTCTATTCAGAACAGATATCTTGATCGATTCTTAAATAAAAGTATTTAGGCATAGTGCAAATCAGGCAAACCACGCTTCATTATATACAAATGTATGGATAAACTCACGTGGTTTGGAGCCTAAGAGAGGCTCTCCTTAAACAGCATGCGGTTGCTTTAGGGTACAACCGAAAACCCCAAGGATAATTCTGGCAGGCAGGTGTTGTTTGGGAAAAGGTTTATTCAAAATCCTGAGACGCGCTTCGGTGGTGTGCGGACCACCTTTTTCAATCAGTTTAGAAACATAGACATGTTACTCCCCTTATATAAGTCCAAGACCTGCCCGGCCAATCCAGACACTCAGGGTCATTCAGAGAGATTTGAATAGTCACCACACGTTCAGTGACCTTTCGTTCCCTGCACTCCGAGGCGATTCTAGTTTGCCGACCCTGCGGTGTATTCAGCAAGCAGCGCAGGGCCCCATAGTGCGGGGAAAACCCGCCGAATACTCGCCGAGCACTCACCGAACACTCACCGAAACCCACAAAAGCCAAACCGCACACGCCATAAAATTCCGAGCAGCCGCCGATTACAGTGCAGAGCAGCCGCCGGAAGAAGCCGACATGCAGACGATCGTGGTAAAAAAAAAACAGTATGCTTGAAAGATTGAAAATGGAAACGCTGTTTGCAAAAAAAACTACTGAACAAAAATGTCTGGAATTTACACATAAGATCCTATGAATGATAATAAAAAGGGCTGTTACAGAAAAATGAAAAAGTCGATTTAAAAAAAAAAGGAAAAAAAATTTTGACCAACAAATCACACAAAATGCCTAAAAGATCTTAAAAAAATCTTAAAACAAAGAGACTTTTTACTGCAGAATAAAATGATAAACGGTTTATTAGATATTGAATTAATGATCACTCAAAAAGGAAAGGATGAGTGTGGCGCTCCCCAGTGTTTATATGTGCACAGAGAAAAGATCATTTATCTTTAAATTAACTGTGCTTCCGCAGCTGGGATCAGACCTCAATAAAAGTCATAATAAACATAGTGTGATATAGTAGTAAATACAGTATATTATAGTTGAAAAGTGGGCCAAAGAACTCACACTCTAAAGAGCCTAGCCTGGCTCTGGTTCAGTCGCTTGTGAGTCGATTTCACCTGGTCCACCCACTGGCCTCGATGGAAAAGATTTTTCTTCCAAACAGTGTGATCCTTCCTGAGCCCGAAATTTATTTATTTATTTTTTATTTATTTATTTATAAAGGATTTTACCAGGAAGGATACATTGAGATTTCTCTCGTTTTCAAGTATGTCCTGGGTTCAAATTAGGCTCTCTTGTATGTTTTGATAAGCACAACTCCTGCATAAGCCTTATTGAGTAGAAGGAACAACTTTTCTCAATAATCTTAAAAAAGGAATTTATTTCCAGGTGGGTAACAAACACCATAAAAACGATAAAATACGAACAATAAAATAATGACCAATTGTTGTTCATTTTTTATCGTTTTTATGGTGTTTGTTACCCACCTGGAAATAAATTCCTTTTTTAAGATTATTGAGAACAGTTGTTCCTTCTACTCAATAAGGCTTATGCAGGAGTTGTGCTTATCAAAACATACAAGAGAGCCTAATTTCTGGCTCAGGATCACGCTGTTTGGAAGAAAAATGTTTTCCATTGAGGCCAGTGGGTTTGCCAGGTGAAATCGACCCACAAGCGACTGAACCAGAGCCAGGCTAGGCTCTTTAGAGTGTGAGTTCTTTGGCCCACTTTTCAACTATAATATACTGTATTTACTACTATATCACACTATGTTTATTATGACTTTTATTGAGGTCTGATCCCAGCTGCGGAAGCACAGTTAATTTAAAGATAAGTGATCTTTTCACATATAAACACTGGGGAGCGCCACAGCCATCCTTTCCTTTTTGAGTGATCATTGTTCTAGTGGTGTCGATTTCAGGGACGACAGGTGCGGGTGTTTGGGCGGTCGTGTTTATTTTTACCTCTCTTCCAACCACAACTCTGCGGATTTTGGCCTTTGCCCTTATCTACTTTCAGATATTGAATTAAAAGTGGAATATTTTTAACATTGAAGCCTATGAGATTCGCCTGAATAAACCTGCTGCATGAAAACACTGAACGGCAGGGAATTTTCACTGACATGTTCGGAGTTCTCTGAATCGATTAACCATTGCTTCTCTATGGGGGATTTCACTGCCCTTGAACATGCACCGTATGTGCTAGGGATGTGCGTTTCGGGTTTCGGAATTTCGGAATTTTCACGAAATTTCCCGATTCGTGCATTAGAATTCGGCCGATTTTCCGAAAATTTTCAGATCCGAAAACGGCAGATCCGAAAAAAAATTCGAGCCGAAACTAAAACTTTTCGGAATTTTCGAATAGAGTAGAAATGTGTAAAATTGAAATTCATTTTCGTTCAATTCGTGATTTCGGCTCCATTCCTGATTTGAGTTCCTTTTCAGTAATTTCGGACATCGTTTTTATATCGCTGATTCTGTAATTAAATTTCGTATCATTCCCATCTCAATGTATCCTTCCTGGAAATAGAAACCAGAGAAATCTCAATGTATCCTTCCTGGAAATCCAGAGAAATCTCAATGTATCCTTCTTGTAAAACATGAGAAATCTCAATGTATCCTTCTTGTAAAACATGAGAAATCTCAATGTATCCTTCCTGGAAATCCAGGGAAATCTCAATGTATCCTTCTTGTAAAACATGAGAAATCTCAATGTATCCTTCTTGTAAAACATGAGAAATCTCAATGTATCCTTCCTGGAAATCCAGGGAAATCTCAATGTATCCTTCTTGTAAAACATAAATCTCAATGTATCCTTCTTGTAAAACATGAGAAATCTCAATGTATCCTTCCTGGAAATCCAGGGAAATCTCAATGTATCCTTCTTGTAAAACATGAGAAATCTCAATGTATCCTTCCTGGAAATCCAGGGAAATCTCAATGTATCCTTCTTGTAAAACATGAGAAATCTCAATGTATCCTTCTTGTAAAACATGAGAAATCTCAATGTATCCTTCCTTGAAATCCAGGGAAATCTCAATGTATCCTTCTTGTAAAACATGAGAAATCTCAATGTATCCTTCTTGTAAAACATGAGAAATCTCAATGGCAGAATTATCATATCGGCAGAATTATCGTATCGTATCCGAAAAACCATTCGTTTACGGCAAAACGAATAGACACTTTGAAACGAGGAGAACAGACGTTCCGAAAAACACGAAAATTTCCGAAATCACGAAAAAAAAGTCGATACGAAAGACGAACCGAAACGAACCGAATCGAAACGGAAATCGGCCGAAACGAGTCGAATCGAAAATTTACAAAATCCGAACGAACCGAACCGAATCGAACCGAAAAAAAAATCGGTGCACAAGCCTAGTATGTGCAGGCAATTCGCCAACCTTTGGGGAATTGCCTGCTCTCTGAATAGCCGAATGGCCCCGAAATGTCACCGTTCGCTGAAATTCGGTGTCTGGTTACATTTCAGCCACATTTCGGCTCTCTCTGAATAACCCCCACTGTATTTACTTCACGTGTTCTCCCGGCACCCTTACTTCGTGACATATCGTGGATTTTCCGCTCCTACTAATTCCTTCTTGATTGCCCATATTGGGCACTATTACACTCTTCGCGCGCATTTTTGCGTGTGCGAAAAAACGCATTACCGCGAGGGGCAAAACCCTTTGCGCAGAACATCGTATTACAATGTCCGCGCAAAAAATGCCCATTAACATCTACCGCTGGTGAACCCGCACGAACCCTTTGCGAGCTTAATGTACTTTGCACGTCCTATACTTAACATTGTGAGCGCAAATGCGTTTGTGCGCTGGTACGTGGATGGTATTACAATCTATGCGCAAATTTTAACGGACAACGTTTGCGCGTATAATTTTAATGTCTTAGAAAAGCTGGTGGTAACGGCAAATCTGAACGTCCTGGCCGAAACCAAATACACCAGCCCGAAAGAAAAATACAGCACAGTATAGTTACACATTCTACTCATACCCAAACAATAAAATTGAGCGGTTGTGCGTGTTTTTATTATTGCTGCAGCATATATACTCAGATTGATTTTGACAGGCGCAAAAACTGAACGGGAGACAATTGTAGTTCTTAATTCAGATTGGCTGAATTGCGTGAAAAAACAGTCCGCCCACCGATTTCTGCGCGCAGCGTTAATTTGCGCGCGTTTTTGCGCGTCTTTTTTACGCGCAGTATTTTTGGACGGATGAAAGAATAAGCTCGGATTGTAATACCAGCGTTAGTTTACGCTCGTTAACGTCTAACGCTTCGCATAAAAAAAATTGTGATGCGCAAGCTTTTTTGCGCAAAGAATGTAATAGAGCCCATGGTATGCGATTGACATTTTCTTTTGTATATCTTCTATCGCAAACAGTCTCTCTCTTTGAGGTTGATGAGATATATGCAAAGAATTGTACCTCTGTGAAGGAAGTTTACCTGGGATAGCACCCCTACGAGAAATAAGAACGTAAGATCTTTTCCCTTTGTATGAACACCTTGGGTGTGGAGAGTTAGGAAGCACTGTTCCTTCTTTTCCATTTGAAAATAGTTTTCCAAGTAACAATCTATAAATATAGTACAAAGATTTTTTTGTGCTACTTACGCTTGGCAAGGACTTGACTAATAGGTCATCAGAGTCCTCTGATTTTCCAAAGCATCTTGCAAAACTTGAATGTAATCCTGAGTGGTAGTTTCTGAAAAGCCTTTCATATATCTGTATCCAGAGATCAGAGACTCTCCACTAACCGTTGTTTCTTTATATTATCCGTACAAGATCATTCTTCTAGTTATTGTACAGCATTGTCCTTCCAGGTTTCAAAGGTTTCCTCCTACAGGCACAGGCTAATTCCCAGAAAACACCTTTAGCTTACGGTAACTGTGGGTGTGTGTAGCCATTACTATGGCTTCTGAGAGTTCTTATAGTATTTTGGCCATGTTAATTTCCCATGAACTTGTGGTATTCAACAAGGTGCTGTCTGACTGTGGTGATGTTGGAGATGAGAGAACCATGATATCTGTGGTCTTAGTGTTGATTTCCCCTTGCTCTTTTGAAAATCATGCAATCTGTTTTAGGATGGCTCCAACCTCTAATGGTGTAACCGGTAATCTCTAGGTGGTTTTCTCTAACACATGGGTAAGAAGCTGGGAATGAAAGCTGGGGTTGCTGCGGCGTATGCCCTTGCTCTTTGTCCAAAACAGTGTACCCTAAGGGCCATCCTTCAGGTGCTGCTCCCAGCAGGTGTAGGCTTGTGGCCCTCTGATGGCCTCTCAAATCTGTATGGGCATATACTAACATGTAAGTTTGACCAATTGAATACTGTAAAATATCCCTGATGGGAACCATCTTTATTCCCAGTAAAATCTCTAAATATTTGGCGACAGGTTTCAACTTGCTGTAGTGAGGTACTTGACATATCATCACTGCATGGTGTAATGGTAGCTTCTGTTACTAGGCCCATTCTGTCTCAAATAAGAGAGTGGACCATGCATTTAATGCATCCTTACTGGTTGTACCCCCAATTGATCTCAGCAGTGCCTCCATTTGTAACTGTTTTTTTGCGTATGCCCACAGACACCCTGTGGTCCTTTACCTCAGTTACCTACAGGTGCTCTAGAAGCTGATACTGAGCTTCTGCTACTTGGGAATTGAGGTTCATGACTGCGCCAGTGCCTACACCCAACTGGACATCCAGGGTATGGATGTGGGATCCAGTTGGGAACTTATTATATGATCAATAAAAATAAAACCAACACAGAGCTGTCTTTGTATTGCACAACTCTATGCAAAAAAAATTGGAAACTGGTAAATAAACATAATACAGTGGAACAAGGAAAGAATACAAGAGTCAGTATGAGGTTACCCACTCATACAATACTGCGGCCAAACCTAGTCTTCACCATAATGGCTTGGTTGGTGCACATAATTGGGGCTCAGAATGATTGTAATTCACCTTGTTTGTGATATGCTGTAATGTACCAGGGATCCGAGAAATCATAGGCTTGTGTCTCTTGCTTGTGTCACCAGAGTCAGTGTGCAACTCATCCTGAAGAACAACCTCCTTCAAGGAAGTGAGAGATTTATATAGAATGTGTATGCCCAGCATGTACCTTCCATTCAATCTTTTGGATTAATTTCACAGATATCATTCTATAAGATAGTGGGTCCCATGCCGTCTTCTGTAGCCAACGTCCGGCAGCGCGTTCCTCGCTGCTCGCTGGATGGGCGCCGACTGATATGGGATTCCCTTGTGGACATGGAGTATTTTTGAAATTGCTTTACTGTGTATGGTCATTGCTTGTCCAACTACCCTTCTGGCGATAACCCCTTGGCTTTTCTTCTGACTACCCATTCTGGTTACCGACTCTGGCATACGGCTGACACTCATTCTAGTTACCAACTCTGTCATATGGCTGACACACTACTCTGGCAATACAATCCTTGACATTCTGGTGGCATATTCTGTTATTAACCCCTGCTGGATATTTGTGCTATTTACCCTGTCTGTCTCAAGACTATCTTGGCCTAAGGTCTGACCCATGCACTCCAATCTAAAACCACACAGTGAGGAGCAAGTGATGGAAAGATACTAGGGGGGGGAGTTTACAACACAAAATATCACACAATGGATTGTGCAGATCAGACCTGCACAACGATCTGGAGTAATTTTGGACCACTCCTCTTCACAAAACTGTTTCAGTGTAGCAATATTTTTGGGGTGTCTGGTATGAATCACTCTCTTAAGGTCATGCCACAGCATTTCAATCGGGTTGAGGTCAGGACTCTGACTGGGCCACTCCAGAAGGCGTATTTTGTTTTGTTGAAGCCATTCTTTTGTTGAATTACTTGTATGCTTTTGGTGATTGTCCTGTTGCATCACCCATCCTCTGTGGAGCTTCAGTTGGCGGACAGATGGTCTTACGTTTTCCTGCAAAATGTCTTGATAAACCCTGGAATTCATTTTTCCATCAATGACAACAATCCGTTCAGGCCCTGAGGCAGCAAAGCAGCCCCAAACCATGATGCTCCCTCCCCCATGTTTTACTTTACAGTGGGGATGAGGTTTTGATGTTGCTGTGCTGTGCCTTTTTTTCTCCACACATAGTGATGTGTGTTTTTTCCAAACAACTCAATTTTGGTTTCATCTGTCCACAGAATATTTTGCCAGTAGTGCTGTGGAACATCCAGGTGCTCTTTTGCAAACTTCAAACGTGCTGCAATATTCTTTTTGGACAGCAATGGCTTCCTCCGTGGTGTCCTCCCATGTGCTCCATTCTTGTTTAATGTTTTCCTTATTGTAGATGTGTCAACAAAAATGTTAGCATGTGCCAGAGATTTCTGTAAGTCTTTAGTTGACATTCTAGGATTCTTCTTTACCTCATTAAGCATTCTGCGCTGTGCTCTTGCAGTCATCTTTACAGGACGACCACGCCTAGGGAGAGTAGCAACAGTGCTGAACTTTCTCCATTTGTAGACAGTCTGTCTTACCGTGGATACATGAACATCAAGGCTTTTGGAGATACTTTTGTAACCCTTTCCAGCTTCATGCAAGTCGACAATTCTTGATCGTAGGTCTTCTGAGAGCTCTTTTCTGCGAGGCATGGTTCACATCAGGCAGTGCTTCTTGAAACCAGTAAACCCAAAACTGGTGTGTGTTTTTAAAGGGCAGGACAGCTTTCAGCAACACATCCAATAATATCACACTGATTGGACTCAAGGTTGGCTCACTCTTGACTCCAATTAGCTCTTGGAGAAGTCATTAGGCTAGGGGTTCACATACTTTTTCCACCCTGCACTGTGAATATTTACATGTTATGTTCAATAAACACATGAAAACATACAATGTTTGTGTTGTATTATTTTAAGCAGACTGTGTTTTTCAAATTGTTGTGACTTAGATGAAGATCACATTTTATGACCAATTCATGCAAAACTCCACGTAATCCCAAAGGGTTCACATACTTTTTCTTGCCACTGTATATACTTATACAGTCATGGCTGAAATTGGTGGCATCCCAGAAATTTTTCCAGATAATCAAGTATTTCTCACAGAAAAGTATTGCAGTAACACATATTTTGCTATACACATGTTTATTCCCTTTGTGTGTATTGGAACAAAACAAAAAAAGGGAGGGAAAAAAGAAAATTGGACATAATGTCACACAAAACTCCAAAAATGGGCTGGACAAAATTCCTGGCACCCTTAACTTAATATTTGGTTGCACACCCTTTGGAAAAAATAACTGAAATCAGTCGCTTCCTATAACCAACAATAAGCTTCTTACACCTCTCACCCGGAATTTTGGACCACTCTTCCTTTGCAAACTGCTCCAGGTCTCTCTTATTGGAAGGGCGCCTTTTCCCAACAGCAATTTTAAGATCTCTCCACAGGTGTTCAATGGGATTTAGAGCTGGACTCATTGCTGGCCACTTCAGAACTCTCCAGCGCTTTGTTGTTTCTGGGTGCTTTTTGACGTATGTTTGGGGTCATTGTCCTGCTGGAAGACCCAAGATCTCGGAGGCAAACCCAGCTTTCTGACACTGGGCTCTACAGTGCGACCCAAAATCCTTTGGCAATCCTCAGATTTCATGATGCCTTGCACGCACTCAAGGCACCCAGTGCCAGAGGCAGCAAAACAACCCCAAAACATTATTGAACCTCCACCATATTTCACTGTAAGTACTGTGTTCTTTTCTTTGTAGGCCTCATTCCGTTTTCGGTAAACAGTAGAATGATGTGCTTTACCAAAAAGCTCTATCTTGGTCTCATCCGTCCAAAATACTTTTCCCAGAAGAATTTTAGCTTACTCAAGTACATTTTGGCAAACTGTAGTCTTGCTTTTTTATGTCTCTGTGTCAGCAGTGGGGTCCTCCTGAGTCTCCTGCCATAGCGTTTCATTTAATTTAAATGTCGACGGATAGTTCACGCTTACACTAATGCTCCCTGAGCCTGCAGAACAGCTTGAATTTCTTTGGAACTTGTTTGGGGCTGCTTATCCACCATCCGGACTATCCTGCATTGCAACCTTTCATAAATTTTTCTCTTCCGTCCACGCCCAGAGAGATTAGCTACAGTGCCATGGGTTGCAAACTTATAGATAATGTTGTGCACTGTGGACAAAGGCAAATCTAGATCTCTGGAGATGGACTTGTTGTAACCTTGAGATTGTTGATATTTTTCCACACTTTTGGTTCTCAAGTCCTCAGACAGTTCTCTTCTCCTCTTTCTGTTGTCCATGCTTAGTGTGGCACACACAGACACACAATGCAAAGACTAAGTGAACTTCTCTCCTTTTTATCTGCTTTCAGGTGTGATTTTTATATTGCCCACACCTGTTACTTGCCCCAGGTGAGTTTACAGGAGCATCACATGCTTGAAACAATCTTATTTATCCACAATTTTGAAAGGGTGCCAAGAATTTTGTCCAACCCATTTTTGGAGTTTTGTGTGACATTATGTCCAATTTGCTTTTTTCCTCCCTTGTTTTGTTTTGTTCCAATACTCACAAAGGGAATAAACATGTGTATAGCAAAACATGTGTTACTGCAATACTTTTCTGTGAGAAATACTTGATTTTCTGGAAAAATTTCTGGGGTGCCAACAATTTCGGCCATGACTGTATACTCGGTGACCCACATATATACTCACATACTCAGTGATATACATAGAGACACACATATATACTCATATACTCAGTGACCCACATAGAGACACCCATATAAACTCATACACTCAGTGACACACATAGAGACACACATAGAGACAGATTTAAAGAAGGATTAAATGCAGATATTTCAACAGCACAAAGGCAAAGCCTTTAATGGAATATATAACAGAACTCATTTACAGGATGTGAGGTCGGAATCGGAGGTATTTTTATAACATTGGTGGAAATAACATCTTTAATTGGGGCAACCAACAACGGCCAGGTTTTCAGACACAACAAAGTAATCATTACAGAGCTGCTCATTCTCAGGGTTCTGACATTCCCTGTCGTTCGGCCACCACTCAATCCATGTTTCCTTCCCGATGATGTATGAGTAGCTGTGGGAAAATACAAAGGTTAGCAACTACTGAAAGAATGAGGAGGAATAGGGTGAAAATAAAATGTAAATAATGAAATAGAACATTTACAAAAATATATATTAAAATGATAATGCTCAACCGCCTCATTTTCCAGTATTCGATCATATTGGTTGCACTAACTCAGGTGCTTCGAGAAGATAATGGGCTACATTACATTCTTGGTGCTAACGTTAGCACTCACCTGAGTGAGCGTTCATTTTAGCCTTTGTGGCCCTAACGCAGGCGCACCATATTATAATCTAAACATTAACAGGTTAAGAAACCCGTTACAGTTTGGTATCTTGCGCTTTTCAGCATGAGGTTACTGTACTTTGCGCTCCCTATACTTAACATGGGGAGCGCAAAGAGTTAATTTGCGATAGTATTACAATATACTAACGTAAATTAACATCCGGCTGCGGTTAGCAAAATGTTAACCAAAAGCCAGGACTTGGTGCTAATGGATTCCGCTGCTGCCGAATCCGTCAGCACCATCCAAAAACCCCCCAAAATATATCATATACTCACCTCCTATCCCGCAACGAGGACCGCGGCTCCAACCGTCTCCTCCGGCCGCCACGAGCAGGGAGAGACTGGTGGAAAAAGTCCCCCAGTCTCCCTCTGCGGGTCACTCAATACGCCGACCTGCTGGATCTCGCGAGGCGAGATCTGGCAGGTCATGTGACCGGCGGTGTCTGCATCAATGGAGTCCTATGGACTCCATGGAGAGAATGCGCACGGCGGCGCTTAGTGCTGCCGCACGCATCCCGGGGCTTAGCGCCCGATAACAATGCAGGCAGCTTTTCAAGCAGTATTTTCTCCTTATTGTCCCCGTTTTAGCACGAGGAATGTAATGTAGCCCATAGTCTATGTAGTTGTTAAATTTACAACAGCTCTGGTTAAGTTAGCACCAACTTTATAATACTGCCCTATGTGGACTAAATGTCTTTAACCCCTGCCTGGGTGAATGGATTTGCTGAATAAGCTGACACCAGTCTCATTGCAGATACTGGCACTTCACCTACAACTCCATTCACAATTCCAAGATAAAAGCACTTTGTGATCAAGGCATTGTGATGGAACGATATTTTTTACATTGAAACCTGTGGGATTCGCCTGTTTAATCATGTTGAACTGAATACACATATAAAGCTGTTACTGCCTAAATATGCACGATAAAAACTACATTTCAGATAATTTATTTTTTTCATATAATTTCTTTACTTATTTTTTGTTTAAAATCATTTCATTCCCTTTTTTTTAGTTTTCAGATCATTTTCGGATCATTTTCATTTGATTTTTCGTTTCTGTGGTTTCGTTATGCTACCGCGATTTGTATTTTTGGTACGATCCGAAAATTTGGTAGGCCGATTTTCGTGCTCCAAAAATGAATAAAAAATAATGAAAACAGCGATATTCGTCCGAATTTGTATTGAAACGAAATGCACAGGTTTATTTCGCGACTATTTTTGCAGAGGGAACGGAGTTCCCTTTGGTCCCACACGTATTTAAGCTAGTATTCAGGTGATCAATTATATCTTTCCCTGTTAAGTCACAATAAATATAGGATTTTGATATATTTTTGCTAGAATACACATATATACATAAATATATCAGATTTGTACAATATGTGTGTCTTTGTTAAGTGCGTGATGATAATCGTTAATTGGGGGACAGAAGTCTTGGAGAGTTCTCACACTTCTTTTTTTAGGACTTGAACCTGGCAGCCAACTGCTCATCCGGCAGCTCATCCCGAAGAACAGCCTCCTTCAAGGAAGTGAGAGATTTATATAGAATGTGTCTGCCCAGCATGTACCTTCCATTCAATCTTTTGGATTCATTTCACAGACATCATTCTATAAGATAGTGGGTCCTGCTTACATATGCTTTTATATTTACTATCACATTGTAGCATTAATGGTTGGATTTCTCATTATTCTGAAAACATTACAAGCGCTATTGATCCGAAAGTTCTTTAGGTCTATATAATCTTATATTATATTCGATTGAGTTACTTACCCTGATGGCTGCAGCCAAAGGTCTCCGGTCACACCCCAGATCAAGTAATCTCGACCTCTTAACATTTCCAGTTTATCCCGGCAGTTTCTGTGACTGATGAAATTACGTTCCTGTTGTAGCGGGTCAGCGTCTGTACCTGGAGGCAAAATAGACAATATATATTGTGATCCCGCACAGTCACAGGGCACTGTAGCACAGTCCTCTAGGGCAAATATGGCACACACACACAGTCTCTCTCCACGGTTCAAAGTTTATTTCTGCATTCAAATAAAATATAACAGAAAACAAAACCTAGCTCGTCTGAGCACTCAATAACAAATAACATACCCCACACTACTTGAGATAAGTATAACAAACAATAAATGCCAACGTTTGAGACCTTGGCTAACCTTGTTTTCAAGCTGTCAGTTCAGATATCCCTCCCTCCCTTCTCTTCCTTTCTTCCACCCAGGAAACATTTAAGGGCTTTTAATTAGCATTTGGGGGAAATATACAAACATAGGGGGAATATACACACCATTTGTGAATCATTCCCTCACCTTATCACAATATGTATATATCTATATGCGTATGCTACTGGTTTTCTATTGTACTTAATCTTGGGGTTCTTTCATTCTGGGATAGCTTCATGAATTTGGGTTCGAACAAGAAACACTGATAAATATTTATTGTGTTATCAATGTAACAATTGTCAGCAATTTGTAAACAGCAAACCAAGGCCAAGTTAATGTGCTTCCCCAAATCAATTCCCTGTGATAATCCCTTCCTTTTATTCTGCTGCACAAGCTTCTACTTACCTTGTTTAATGATCTGAACAATCTTCATGATGTAATTGTCATAGTTGTCATTATGTTCTACCTTCACAAGGTTTGCCTTGTACACTGCGGAGAGAACGAGAGGCCATACTGTTACAATCTGTCAGGATGTCCAACGGACCGAACATGTGATACTAGGTATTTAGATGTGCATTAGTTTCAGAAAAATTCAGAATTTGTAATGAAATTTGATAATTCGTATTTCGGAAGTACTTCCGAATAACTAATCGATACGATACGAATTTGAAACGAAACGGTATATAACAAGTTTATTTCATTTTACACTGTCATCATCATAAAAGAAAAATTTGAATAATTGATATCAACTATTGAATTTGAAATGAACTATCAAATTGATATCAACTATTGAATTTGAAATGAACTATCAAATTGATATCAACTATCGAATTTGAAATGAACTATCAAATAGATATCAACTATTGAATTTGAAATGAACTGTCAAATTGATATCAACTATCGAATTTGAAATGAACTATCAAATAGATATCAACTATTGAATTTGAAATGAACTATCAAATTGATATCAACTATTGAATTTGAAATGAACTATGAAATGGATATCAATTATCGAATTTGAAATGAACTATCAAATAGATATCAACTATTGAATTTGAAATGAACTATCAAATTGATATCAACTATTGAATTTGAAATGAACTATCAAATTGATATCAACTATCGAATTTGAAATGAACTATCAAATAGATATCAACTATTGAATTTGAAATGAACTGTCAAATTGATATCAACTATCGAATTTGAAATGAACTATCAAATAGATATCAACTATTGAATTTGAAATGAACTATCAAATTGATATCAACTATTGAATTTGAAATGAACTATGAAATGGATATCAATTATCGAATTTGAAATGAACTATCAAATAGATATCAACTATTGAATTTGAAATGAACTATCAAATAGATATCAACTATTGAATTTGAAATGAACTATCAAATTGATATCAACTATCGAATTTGAAATGAACTATCAAATAGATATCAACTATTGAATTTGAAATGAACTATCAAATTGATATCAACTATCGAATTTGAAATGAACTATCAAATACAAATCAACTATCGAATTTGAAATGAACTATCAAATTGATATCAACTATTGAATTTGAAATGAACTATCAAATTGATATCAACTATCGAATTTGAAATGAACTATGAAATGGATATCAACTATCGAATTTGAAATGAACTATCAAATAGATATCAACTATTGAATTTGAAATGAACTATCAAATTGATATCAACTATCAAATTTGAAATGAACTATCAAATAGATATCAACTATTGAATTTGAAATGAACTATCAAATTGATATCAACTATCGAATTGATCTCAACTTACAATACAAGTAATAGTCAGCAAAGGACTTTATGAAACAAATTAATTTTGTTTCACTGTTTAATTTGACTTAAATACTAAATCTGTGACACAGCTTAAAATTTAACCCTAGCTTTTCTTTTAACAGCAAAATTTGATTAATTGGGGTTTTATCTAGTGATCCAAAATTTGAATTGATATCAACTATCGAATTGATATATGAAATTCAAATCGATTAGAAATTTCAAATCGATCCAAAACGAAACAAAATACGAAACAAAATTAGTTACGTAATTCCAAAAATTTAATTATTTAAAAACGTAATGAAACAAAACTATACAAGACAAATTTTTCAGCCATGCACATCCCTACTATGTATCAGTGTAAAACTAACTTGTCACCGGAACAGCAATATTCACAACATTAAATCTTATCACTAGATTCTATCCTCTTTTAACAATAACTTGTAAAGATCTGAGTAGAAGATACAAATCTAGAACCCAGTACTGTATACATAGCTGGAACATTCATTTTGCCTGTTTTTCCACTTCTGGAAGTTCTGCTTGTTTATCTATATTTGGTGTTTTTGCAAAAAACAAACATGTGCACTGGCAACAATTTAGTTTTGTTTCATATTATTTCAGATTCAGAAATATTCAGAATCAGCTGATTAGGGTTAAGGTCACTGTTAGAGTTACTTTCTATGCTTGTTGTATAATTAGGGTTAGGTTTACAGTTTCTAAAAAATTGAATACGGTTTGGGTTGTTAATTCTATTTCATATTTCGGATTGATTCGTTGGTTTGGACGATCAGTAATTCGTATTTTAGATTGAATCATTATTTAATTTTTATTGGTATTTTGTTTTTCGGATCTTTAAGTTTTTTGTTTTTTATTAGTTATTTCGTTTTTCATTTTTATTAGTTATTTCGGAATGTGAAAAGGATGAGTTGCTTAGATTATGATAAAAAAAAGGATAACTAATCCTCCTGTCTTTGGTGTTGAAACCTATTAAGAAGCAAGGACAGCAATTATTCTTGGTGCCGAAACCTATTCAGCACCATGGATAGGAGCTCCACGGGGCTCCGGATTACTGAGGGGCTGCTGTCCTTCGTACTGAATAGGTTACAGCACCAAGAATAGCTGATGTCCTTGGAACTTAACAGGTTTCAGCATCATAGACAGCCCCCGCCGAACACAGTCAGACTGAAGGAAAG